>BPLQ01007332.1:34122-47209 GCA_021605075.1 Caerostris darwini | reverse complement strand
GCGAGGTGTGTATGGTTATCGGTGGTTATCTGCTAGTGGTAAACGTTAGCTCTATCGTTACTTATGCCTCTTCGACGAAAGAGAGCGAGATTTGAACAACTTACAGAGTTTGAACCGGGGAGAATCATCGGCCTTCGTGAAGCTGGATTGTCTTATCGTGCAGTAGCCGCTCGTGTGCAGCGTAACAGCAGCACAGTGATGCGTCTTTGGAAGCAGTGGACGGACGAGTGTCGGACAACTAGGAAATCCGGGAGGGGACCCCGAAATGGGACGTCAGCTCGCGATGATAGACACCTGGTCGGCATGGCGCTGACGGACCGTACAGCTTCCTCTAGACAATTGGCAGCACAGTGGTCAATAGCTACAGGTGTTTCATTGTGTGCTTCATCAATTCGTAGACGTCTGCTGCAGCGTGAACTGCGCGCAAGGACTTCTTTATACAGGATCCCTCTCACGCTAAACCATCGCCGCCTGCGGCTACAATGGGCCGCTCAGCATAGAGACTGGCGTGCTGATTGGCAGCATGTCGTGTTTTCAGACGAATCCCGCTTTAATTTGGGGTACCATGATGGCCACATTCGTGTCAAACGCTATGCCGGCGAACGCCACCTTCCGGAGTGCATTATCGAACGCCTCAGTGGATGAACACCCGGAATTATGGTCTGGGGTGCCATAGCATATCATGGACGATCTCAATTGCTAAGAATTACGGGCAATCTGAACAGCAACCGGTACATCAGTGAAGTTCTACAGCCCCAAGCTGTTCCCTTCCTTCAAAGCTTGCCAGGCGCTGTATTTCAACAGGACAATGCTCGCGCTCATATCGCTAGGACTTCAATCCTTCTTTGCAACGCGGCAGGTACAGCTTCTTCCTTGGCCTGCGTGTCGCCGATTGAACATGAGTGGGATTTCGTTGGTCGGCGTCTCGCTCGTGATCCTCGTCCTGTTGCTTCTGCAGACGAACTTTGGGTGCGCATACAAACAATATGGAATGCTCTTCCTCAGGCAGACATTCAAAATTTGTTTGATTCCATGCCACGTCGTGTAGCAGCACTTATTGCGGCGCGTGCTGGCTACACAAAATACTGATTCCGATCTCTTGTTATTGTTTGTTTGCTTTGAACATTTAATCATTTATTTGTACCACTACCACTCAACTGTGTATTAAATTTCATTCAATTATGACGATTCCTTTATGGTGTTGCAATTTTCACAAACATGAGTTTATAAAAATTATAGAGAAGTTAGTAATACTGCTGTGTTCAAAAAGTAACAACAATTTTCAATTTAAAATTCCCGGGGCTTATGAAATTTCAATTTTTTCTTTCTGTTTTAGGTTGCTGGCACTGTCCTTGACATCTGTGTGAAATTTGACGTCAAAATCTTCATTAGTGTTTGAGTTGCGCTTGGCTTTGTGAGACGCTAAAAATGATTCCGGCGATTTTTGAAATGTCTGAATTAATTGAGCAAAGAACATGCATTAAATTTTGTTTCCGGAAACGCATGGAATGTTGCCGAAGGCATTCGGTGAGCATTCTATATCGGAAAGAAATGCTTAGAAGTTATGTAAACAATTCAAAGAAGGCAGAGAACGCGTTGAAGACGAAGAGCCCTCTGGTCGACCCTCAACCTCAACCGATGAAGCTCACGTCCAAAAAAAAAAATTTGGTGCTAGTAAACCGTCGATTTACAATTAGAGACCTTGCTGATGATGTTGGAATTTCAAAAGGACTGGTCAATTCCATTTTGGGCCTCAAACACAAAAGACCACTCCGGGGACTCCGTTCTGTGTCGATTGAAGAGGTTCAACGTGAATCGGCGCGCGCTTTGAAGGCCATCCCTGCCGATGACTTTTTAGCATGCATTGAGGATTAGAAAAAAGTTGGCATAAGTGCATTTTGTCCGGAGGGGATTACTTTGAAGGCGATGAAATAAATTTGGAAGAATAAATAAAGAGTTAAAAAAAAAAATGGTCTTACTTTTTGGGCACAGTAGTACTCCTTCAGTGCAAGTCTGTTTGTATCATTGTGTATAAACTAAGTGAAAACAGATTAGATGACTACTGGTGAGACATTCTTGGTAACTGATTTGTATAATTTGTTCAATTGATTTTAACCCTTCCTAATGTGCACTTAATTTCTTTCTAAATGCCTGTTTTGAAAGGGGTTTTCTATAAATTTAGAGTGCTTGGTAGAGAATCAGTTTGAAGAAAGCCTTGTTGGATTGAGACAAATTTTCGATGGAGAACAAGCAACTGGACGCATTTCAAACACCAAAATAACTAAAACAATGCTGAGTTATGCGAGAACTTCGCATTCCAAGTATGTTGAATCAATGGCAAGAAAAAAAAATCTGAAGCTCTAAAACCAGAAACAATTAAATTCGAATGGGAAAAAAAGAACCGAACAACTAATGGAATTCCAGCTCAAAAAACAAGAAGTTCTTCATGATGTTCAGTAAGAAACACATTTAATAGATGAGAAAATTAAAGAATAAATGCGTTAAATAAGGTGACTCTTACATATGAATGTCTTGGCTAAGTATTTCTGCAATCATTTTTTATAAATTCCCTTTCACGGGTCAGACTAAATTGATTTTTTGCTAAACTATTTTAGCCTTTTATGTCTGTCTTGTAAAACTCAATATTTACTTTTTTTATGCCTTGTTTGGTACATATTGTAGTAAAATGCATTATACAACATCTTCAACCTCAAATGGTTTCATATCTTTCTTAAGTCGGGATCTGACTACTCTCTTACGGCTTTTTCCTCCGTAGTTGAACTATGAGATAGTTTTTTACAAATAATTCTGTTTCTATATTTTAATTACATGTTGGATTGATTTGTTGCAAAATATAATTATTTTATTCGTAATTTGAAAGTTTTACAGGTTTTAATGAGGCAATAGAAAGATAATTTTCACCTTCAGCAAAGGATATATCAGAATAAAATGTAAGTTTTTCTCTACTTACTTCTTATTTATTAATATTGTTTTATCATTCGAATTTGGTATCGTACACAATATGAAATATTTTTTGACATAGAAGGAAGGGGGGAAAAATGGCGTATAACTTTCTCGTATTTTTATCATAATAGCATTTATTACCGTTATTAAAATGAAGGTCCCGATCCAATATGAGTGTTGGGCGTAAGGCTGACAATTCTATCCCGTAAAAAGAAAAACATCTCCTGTTTCGGAATCTGTCAGTAGGCAGACGGCCATGGTGTAACATGGACTGTAGTGCCAGGGAGTTAGTTAGATATTAGCTTATCATTGTTTGATACCAATCCGCAATAAAAAATAAAAAAAATACATCCAAATATATATATTTTTATTTATTACGTACTTTTTTGATATCATAAACCTAATATAAAACAACAAATGTTCACACATAATAATTTCACAATTTTGCTTATACAACGTTCTTTTGACCCATTTTTGTTGAACTATGGCTAACTAGATAGATATAGGTTTTATGGGAATATTAGAGATCTTTTTCTTATCTAGAATAGCCGTTTGAATCTGTTATTAGATTGTAGCTGTTTCCATCTACCTAGCTAACTAAGCCTGATATAATATATATTACGTCGTGGTAGATTGAATAAGACTTCTGTGTATAATTATTTTATGCTTTCCGATAGTAAAAGTTTTAACTGAGTAGTACAATCTTATTTATATAAATTTTTTTTCATGTAAAATCTGTGTAACGATTTAATGTTCTAGTCATATCTTCTTTTCTTGCTTCCCGATTTTCAGTAGGATGGTCAAGTTTTGCAAATATTTGTTAAATTGTTTTTGTTTTTTTTTCTTTTTCTACAAGGTTTTAAACATAAATGCTATTATTCACTGATGTAGTATAATTTTCGTATCCGTAAGTTTTTAAAAATAACTAATATGATGTCCCGGTTTCAAACGGAGGATCTGGAATTTTTCTAAATAAAGTCAAGGAATTTTACTTTGTCTGGAGAGTGGCCATCACTATATTATATTAGAATCACAAGTAACACGTATGTTCAATTCTTGTAATAATTTTAAGAAAATAGTAGAATTAATTTATCATTTCAAAAAATTTCAACAGGAAATGAATATAAAGTTAATACAAATAGACTTTTTTAAAGGTTTAAAAAAGACTATACTAAACCATACTGTGAATATAAAAAATATTACTAAATTTTTTTAATACGATTTGAAGTAATATGGAAAGGCCATGTTAAATATGCTTGTAAGTGTGCATTAATAAAATTGAAATAATTTTAAAAAGAGAAACTTTGCCTTTGATTAAACATTGTCATGAAGGAGTTATTCATGCCCTGTAGTGTAGGCGGTTGAATTCTGTAATTACCATGGATGAATAAATGTATAGACATCTTGAGAAAATTGTAGACTACAGAGAGATTGTGTGTTCAATTGTGGCTGCTTTACAATTGTAAAGAAGTCACTAAATGCCACTTCAATCAATATATTTGATGAGAAGATGAAAATAGATTTCAGTGATAACAATTTTTCAAAACAAACAGCAGCTATAACAAAATAAACCAAGAATATATAAAAAATTTATTTTGAACCTAAAAAAAGATATTCTTAAAGCTCACAGATATACAATCAAATACAAAAATTGTTTTAGAAGCAGTTCAAAGATTTTTATCAAACTTATACAAGTTTGAATTTTTTTTTTGCTTTTCAATAAATATGTTTTTACAAACATAACATCCAATTTTTCATCATATAATATTCTATTAAATAAATTTATTCTTAATAATTAAATATTCTTAATTATAAATAATTAACATTTTATTCTAAATAATTCTAGAAAATTAAAATTTATTGCAAATAAAAGATATGTTCAAGAAATAAATTTTAGAAGTTTTTTTTAATAATTTGAATACATAACATGTATTCATATTCTAGGCAAAAACTTTTGTGAAACGCTGTATTCAGAAAATTTCGTTGTAGATCACACATATTAAATATTACTAGCTTCTTACAGGTTTATTTTGCTCCTGCAGATAAGCATGTTTTAATTGAAAACATTTACATATTATTTTTATATTAGGTTGAAAATGAAGCAAATTTAAAACTTTTTTCAAAACATAATTCATCTCAGAAATTTTCCATAGCACCCCAAATTACATTCCTGCATTTATGTACATCCTTGTAAACTGTTCAACATGTAGGAAATTATATTTTTAATAAAGGTTTAATTTTAGGAAAAGCATTAACTTGAATTCATTTATATCCCTAAAAAAAAAAAACTTATTTTTTTAATGTCTGTTAATCATGCTGGGTTAGTAAAATGAATATTTTTTAATGCAAAAATATATTACTTATTTATTTCTGTAGAGAATCAACATTTCTGTGCAAAGATCAATTAAAATTTTTTTACATTAAAAATTCCTTTCGAATAGATTGTGCTTTATTTACTCTTCTATCTTTTACATGACACATTTTAAAAAGAACAAACAAAAACATTCTTCATTTGGATTTTCTTTGGTAAAATAAGTGCCTAAATTACCAGCCAATTCAAAATAAAATTTTCTAGAATTGGATATTTTCCCTGATTTATATTTTGAGTTAAGTGCATGAAAAATGTTTTGATATCACTATTCACTAAGAAAAAAAGTGTTTAGATATGTTTTCAGAATAAATTGTTTGGATGTAATCTTAAATGTATATGCAAAGCTTTTATTTAATCTTAAATGTTTATTCTCATGGTCATTTCTTGGACACATCCAGAAATTTTCATTTCCCTGTCTTTTCTTACATACATCTAAATTATTTGATTTTTATGAAATAATGTTATTGTTATCTATATGTCTGTTTAAAAGTAAATCTGTCAATATGAATATACTTTTCAATGGCTGTCTGCTTTTGTTTGGCTTTTCTTATATCTTGATTAAGGAATGTGATCAATTTCTTCTCTTTCCTTACTTGTGATCTGTATTCTTCTTAAACCAGTCAGAAAATTATTGGTTGCAAAAATTCCATTTCCGCTGATTTAAATGAATCCTCCAACATTTGTATTGAAAGAATTTATTTGTCCATGAAGGAAAATCAGAAATAGTTCTAAACAAACCATGATTTTATCACCAGAAAAAGAATGCAGAATCCTAACAGAAGAAATAAACGAGGAAGTCATTTCTGGTGGATTGTCGAGTTTGTGGATACTGATGAAATTTTACTGACAACAGAACTATGTGATGCCCAAATAGCCAAAAAAGATACACAATGAACAAATAGACAGCTAAGAAAATTCAATATAATTTCTTTGGATTTTGCAAGAGCTCTACAATTTTGCAAATTCTCTGCAACTATATAGCTTATCATCTGAATAGATGTATTAACATCCCAATGAATTTGAAAGCTCAGCTTTTCTTGATCATTTAAAACAATCTTAAAATAAGCATATTTTAAAAAAAATAAATTTGTACATAAGATATGCACACATTTTTTAATTTTTGGTTTTATTTAATTTTGCAATAATAAAAATTAGCATAGTAAATCTATGTGTCTTTCATTTATACACTGTTTTGTCAAATTATTTGTACTAAGTATTCAGAAATTACTGCATAACTAATAGATGCTTTTGGAGTTAAGACATATAAATGAAAATCAACTATTCTGGTTTATTTTCTGATAGGTCTTTTGAAAATTGTTTTATAAAAGAAAAAACTACTGCATTGCAATATATTAATAATAAGATCTCTTTTAAAACAAATGAGGTAAAAGAAGTAAACCTTTTGTTTGGAAATAGAAAAATTAAAAAAGCACACAAACTTTAAAAAGATTTTTTATTTCACAGATGTTATTACAGCAAGCAATAGTGAAGAACTTTATAAACATAGCACAGTAACTTACATGACTGACATACTTTTGCTGTATAGTATAATTAATTTTCAAAAAGATTTTAAATTTCATATTTTACTATAGGTCTAGGATTAATACATAAAGTTAAGCACAAACTTTGTTGTTACAGCGGTAAAAAGCATTCCATAACAACACTATACCTTACATAATTTAATAAATTTCATAATAATAGATTGAAATTTTGAGCACTTTTAATTCATAAAATCTTTTAAAAATTTAAATAACATTAAGGCACAAGACTTCAAATAATTTTAAATTGGCTATTAATAATGTATGTTTTGTATTTTAATCTGAAATTTAACTGTGTGCGCTATGAATAATGATAAAATGCAAAAGTAATTATTTTTATTAAAAAATGTAAAATATTTTGCCAATAATGAACTATCCTTTGAATTTCTGTAGAATGAATTGTGCTTTTAATCTCATAATATGATATAAGATATTTTGTATACATACACAGAAACACAGACTCACATATTTACAAAAAAACAGAGTTCATATATGGAAGGCAATAGAAATAAATACAAATTTATTTCAAATCACACATATACACACACACACACACACACACACAAGTATCTATAAATACTTTACACTAAGAAAAAAAACTGTCACAAATAACACACTTGCCATACATATACCATATTGAAATATCCATTCATTATAACCCTAAAGTGAAAAATGGGAAGACTTGCTTTTCATTACGATAAATAGTTTATTGAAGAAAGCCATCTCATACTGATCCTTGCACAGTAGTCAGCTGTAGGTAATAACTGCATTATATATTTTATAATAAGAAAATATTACAGACCTCTCCATTTCCTTTTGAAGTTCACAACCTATAAGGAACTCTTACTGCATTGTAAAGGAGACAAGAAAATAACACTGATAGAATTTTTAAGCCAATAACAAATATAATTTTAAACGTACACAAAAAGTACTTTAAATAGTATTGTTTTAAAGCATATAAATCATCAAATGCTATTCATTATATATATATTTTTAAAAAATTAGCATTTGTGTTATCAATTGTAACAGTTTTATATTTGTAATATTTTTTAAAATACTAAATTTAATGAGAGGGTTTGTTTACAAAAAAAAAAAAAAAAAAAAAAGAGTAAACTTCTTAAGTAATATTGTGAGAATTTTTTAAAAGGGAAATAAACTCTAACCCATGAAATTAATGGATATAGGCAAGTAAACACATAATTCAATAAGAAATATATATATAATCATCACAAGTAATTAAAAAATACAAGAAAAAGGAACTTGAAAAGTTTTATAAAATCTCATAAAACTTCTAACAAACTATAATATTTATTTATTATCTGAATAAAATTAAATTAAAAAATAAATTTCTTTTCTATATGGAATTCTTAGTAAGCTATAATGCTCAATTACCTGTTTAAACAAGATTAAAATAGAAAACTGGATAATTTTTTGTAAACAAAATAAAAATCTTAAGAAAAAGGAAATCTATCTTTGGGGAAAGGATCTATATTTATTACATTTTTTTTAAATTAATGCAGTAAAATGTAATACATTATTGGTTTAGAATATTCAACTACTAGATTTCAAATGATTGATACTTATTTGAATTTTTCAAATGTTTTTAGAATATATCGTTTAACATTTAAAAAAAAAAATATATTTTACAAAATAAACCGATTTAGTTTACAGCAACTACTATTCCAATATACAATAATATATCATATTCCAATATAATCAATGGAATATTTTATTATATACTGGATCTCATTACTATAACCTTTGAATGTAATAATTCGTATTATTAAAATGAGGGAAAATTTCAAATTGTAAAATTAAACAACAATCATTTTAAAAATTCCAATATTAGAAGTAAACATTTTAGAAATATGAATTTTTATACCTATTTCTATATAACTTTTAGTTATGAAATAATTTAATCCTTTTCTTTTAAATAAAAATATTTTTTTTTCCATAGGAGTTAAGAAAAAAAATCATAACGGATAGTAATTTGAACAGAGATTTAAATACAATTTTTTATTTGAATATGTTGATAAAACACATCTGATAAAAATTTCTCGTTACTTGACATGCAGTCATTTAAAAAATAAATTTTATATTAATTCCAAAGTTCTCTTTTAAAAAAAATAATCATATAAGAAAAGTTATTTTAACAAGAGAAATTTGTTTTTATATCATGCAGTTATTAATGCAAAATATTCTACAAACTTTCAACACTTTACAAATATAACATACATAAGTGGACAAAATTTTTATTCCAGAGCTATTTTAGCTACATCACACAATGTCTTTTCATTACATTTCTACAGCAATAACATTCAACAATTGTACAGGCAACTTGCATATAAATAGCTTATGGTTAGATAATAAAAAAATTACATGTAATTCATGCCTTAACAGCCATACAACCAATTTAAGCATATTCCCACAGAAAATGTGCTTCAAAAACTTTGTGATGACCATGAATTCAAAAAATTCCATTGGCTGACAATGAATATGCAGTAAGTCTGTCGAGCTAGTTTTTCTTTCTGTAATAATAATGAAAGATTCTAGTTCTATATTAATTGTAAAACATTTGATTACAGCACTCAGATCCACTTTTATGACATCACAATATTTTTTTTTTTTTTTTTACACAAGCATGCAGCAATTTGCATATAACATAAATATAATTAATTACATATAATCCAAATAAAAAATAACAGATAAAGCATCTTAAATTTGCCTCACTCAAACTTTCTGAAAATCTAAACTTAAATATAGATTTTCTTGGATATCTGGTTAACAAACTATCTTCAAATGATTTCTACAAATGTAAAAAATTTAGATGCACTTTGAAATAATAGAAAATTATTCAGATTATCAATTTATCAAATGTAAGTTCAATGTTTTAAATGCATATCTTAAAATCATACTTGTTTCCTTTGTAAAATGTTCCTTTTTACTATTTTGTAGAATATTATATAGATATTGAACTTTTATACTTAAATTATGATTTGATGGCCTATTTTTTTCAAATATTGATAAGATTAAAAATGTGACTAAGAAATATGTATTCAAAGAAATTATTTATTTCCTCTATAATGATACATCAGTTATTTTCCATTACAATCTCAGCAATTAACCACTCTTTAAATTTATAGAAATATTAGAAGTACAATTACCATGAAGACAAAAAAACAATATTTTTGAAGTGAAAAATAAAGTATTCAAAAACCATAAAGAAGTAATATTAGTAAGAAAATAGAGAGAATCATTCATATTTCATCTCCTTAATACATTATCTACATTATTATACAACATGCACAATTCCTTTTCTGATTTTTCTACCCAAAATGTTAAAAAAGATTTTGCAATATTTTTATATAATTAAAAAATATGTATTTATAAATGAAACATTTGCCTCCATTAATAATTTATGAATATATATTTTTAAAATAAATTTTAAATTTAACTATACACAATGAAATATTATTTCATCCCTGTGAAAAAAGTATTTATTGATAACAAAGATTTTTTATTTTATATTTTTATAAGAAATTCTACTTTTTTTAATAAGAACATTAATATGAACCTTTTTCCAAATGGACGTCCAAAATGTACCAATTTCAACCTTCTCGATCATCATCACTTTCAACATCTCCCTCGTTGGGCACGTCTGCTAGGTGGATATTGCTAATGAGGTCCCTCATTGCATCAAGAAGAGAAGTAACACTACGTCTCAAATCATTTGAGCCTCTGGGTTCTATGCCTCCTTGAGCTCCTGCTTCATTAGGCGGTTCTCCTCCTCCTTCACGAGGCTGTGGATATAAATATCTACATAATTCTCTATTGTAAAAAAATCAATGTTTTCATGTGAAATATATTATTGTCACAATTGAGTTTAGTTATCTTGAGTTTTAGGCATTAGACAGCAATATTTTTTTGAACTTAACAACTTAAGTTTAAGTTCAGTAGAGCAATTAAATGGTGATAAAAGGGGGACTGTCTAAGATTGTATTATATACAGAGTGAAGAATCAGAAAATTAATTCATAGCAATAAGGTTTGAGTTAGTTGATGCCAATCTGCAATCTTAAATTTGACAACTAATTCTATCAAAAAGACTGTGGGATAATTAAAATGTTATACTCTGCTGCTTCTCTCAAAAAGGCTGTGAGATAAGTAAAATGTTAGTGCACAGAATATTTTCTGATTTTCTTTTAGAGGGATCAAGAAATTTTATTCCGAATTTCCTTTTTTTTTGTACAAAATAATTTCTATAAAAAGTATGTATTTATGGTGAAAAAAACAAAGGCTACTAAGATAAAAAATCTTTCAAAGCAAGGGGGCTTTGTCTAAAAAAAGTTGCAATTATATCAATATAAAAACAAAATGAGAATATAATTAATTATACAGTGTATTTAAAAAGATTTAAAAAAATTTTTAAGGTCAACAATATATGTACCCAACGAAAACAGAAATTTGTCCAAAGTTATAATTCAAAATATCTTACTGCATTGAAAGTAGGCAGTAAAGAACGGAAAAACATGCCTAGCACACTTCTATCTTCCTGGGAAAATGACCTAAAAATGAAAATAGATTTATTAAATAACAAATAATTCAATTTTATTTATATATCAACATCATAATACTAACCTTGCAGGTCTGGCATATATTGATATAGAATCTAATGGTGGCAAGGGATCAAATCCAAAAATAGGACTAGACATCATATCCTAAAAGATAAAAACATTTTCTCAAGAAACAATTCCTGGTAACTTTATTTGATATTTTGCAAAAATTTTCCGATAACATAAAATTGTAAGTGTCTGGCCACTGCGACCAACCTCCCTTTAGCTACAAATTTAAATTATTTAGTCTGAAGCCATTTCAAGGTTCAAATAGAGAAAATATTTTAAGCAGTCCCTCAATTATTGTTGTGTTTGCACATCAATAAGTCACTAATGTTCCATCTAAAGAATTTTTTTTTCTTCCATTTATTATATTATCATTATTATTTAGTGATTTAACCTTGTTTATTCGAATGACAAACTTTTATTTTGGTTTTGAAACTGTTTGAAAAATAATTTTCAGTAGAACTGATAGAATAATTTTTAGTGCAGTTCAAAAAATTTTTATTTCAATGAAAAAGGAATTTTTTATGTTGCTAAAAAAAGTTTCCTTTTAGAATATTTATAAAAATATTTTTTACCTTTAATTTTTAATATTTTTCTTTATGGAGCAAATTGGTGAACGTTGCAAATTTTACAATCAAATTATTATAATCAAAAGTATTATAACATATACAGATATATAAGGTCAGGAAGATCACAACAGAGTAAAAATTAATATTAGTAGTGGTATTGAAGAAACAGTTCTTAATGAAGTAAACAATTATGGTAATAATCTATGTCAGTCAGAAGCTGCTAGGTGCTGTTGGAATAATTGTTGCATCAGAGCATTTTAATTCAATTTTAAATTAAATAAAGATGTTATTTTATGCTAACAACATTTCATATGATAAGTTGAAAAACCAATTTACTTTGAATTTATATACCAATGTTAAAAACTTTCCTTATATTATCCAAGTTAAAAATTAATTAACACACGTTTTACACAAAACTCCTTAACAAAATATACTAAATTTCATATTGAATTATTTTATTTAAAGAAACATTTAAAGCAAAAAATATTTTAAACAGTGGCAACTTCTCTACTGAGAGCATAAAAAAAATAAATAAATAAATAAAAAGAAGTAAAGAAGCTAAACAAATAAAATATTAAACAGATTTCTAGATTTTGTCAAATTTACAGGAATGAGCCTCAGTCACTTAGCCCTTAAAATAATTATATGGCAAAACATTATAGTTATAGTGTAAAATTGGAAAGTTATTACCAATAGTAACTGATCTACATTAATGATCAATTACATGTGGGATTGAAAAAAGTGACCATGAAAATCTATTTATGCCATTAGAAGCAATGGGATACATTTAATTTTCCCAATCTCATATCCTTTATTGTGTGGGAGTTGAAGCTCACAGTTATTTCTTATTCCTCTGGATTCTTATTTGGTTGTAGTTTTTTTTTATTAGTTATTAATCTGTCTATTCATTTTATAAGCCAGTTTTATTATTGTGTTAAAAAATTAGAGAAAACTGTTAAGATCACACTTAGTAAAATTAGTGTTTTAAAATTAAAGCCTACTCTAATTTTTAAACACAATAATAAAA
>BPLQ01007332.1:0-34022 GCA_021605075.1 Caerostris darwini | reverse complement strand
TGTTTTAAAATTAAAGCCTACTCTAATTTTTAAACACAATAATAAAATATATTATAAATATTCAATATTTCTTGAATATGTTGGGCTGGATTTCAAAAGGGAATTCAAACCCAAAATATTCAACAAATGTTAATAGATTTATAATGTAAACTAATCAACAGACATTTTTAATTTCATTGTTTTCAAAACAAAGTGGCAATTCAAGTTGGGTGAATTATGGTGCCGCTTTTACTCACCTAACTCAAAAAATACAAAAAACATGATTGCTCTGTATCACATTCAAACTCTACATTACAATTTAATTTGCTAGGAAATGTTGAATTGCACTTCATCAATACAATGATTCTTGACATAATGAACATAATTAATTAAATCCAAGCTTTTACAGAGGTTTTATAAATTTCTCAGAAATATTTGATTCTACTCTAAAAGACCATCTTGCTAATGCCACTGTTTTTAAAGGAACATAAAGAGAAATCCAAATGATTCATTAGACAGTATGTTCCTCTGATGTTTTCCCCTACCTCAGAAATTCCAGGAGTATGAAAAAAGTTTCTAACTTAGCTTGTTCAGCAAACAACTTATGCAACAACCCATTTTGCAGAAAGAGCACCTGAAAACTGAACTAGGAGTAATTTTTGGAAAACTACATTTCAAAAATATTAATCATGTAATTATTATTCTACAGTTACAGAAAATAACTAGCTGATTATGTTTTCGAAAATTTACAAATTGTTGCTAATTATTTTTCTATTTCAGTGACCACTATAGAAGTGAGGCTTCTTAACTTTAAAGCCAGCAAAAGCATTTTTAAAGAGTACAGTGATTAAGGATAGACTGAGCACTGTAGCCATGCTCTCAATTAAAAAAACAACAACATAAAGTTCACACCCAAATTCAATGAAATATTATCAATATGTTTGCTTCAAAAAAGTGCTTGTTTATTTATTTGAGATGCACTATATAATCTGTATATTGTTTTATCAAATTTTAACAATGTACAATATGTATTGTGAACCCACATTTGAATCACGAGTTGCCACCACTGGTTTAAAATGAATTTAAATATATAAATAAATAAAAAAATTTTACAAAGTTTTTAAATTAAAAATTAATTCAAATAAGCAATTATTTCTTACTTGTGGTAACAGGACAGTAGCATCTCTGATATCAGAAAGGATTATATGCCTCAAAACATTGCGAGGAGTACCAACATATCTGAGCTTTTTCCTAAACATTTTTTACATATAATATGAATCAGAATATCACAAATATATCAATATTTCACAAATATCAGAATATATTTGTGAAATAATAGTCTGATTCAATTCAAAATATAGTAATTGTAAGAGACATACAAAGAAAATGAGCACAGAATATAAACTTTTAAAAATGCACTATCTTGCATGAAAGATTATTTGTCATTTTTTTTTCTGATTTTCTTTAATATTCTAGAAGTATATAATTAGTTCTAATAAGAGTGCATCTGAAGTAAAATGAGAATCATTTTTTTAATTTATATAATACCACCAACTTTGATCAATATTGCCAAAATATACTGATATAAACTAATGACACATTTCTTTACTTTGAGAAGCTTAATTAGGAAAAAATATAAGCAATATATAATCTAAATAAAATTCTTATTCCTTATTTGAGATAATAGAATATATAATATAATCCTTTATTAATTGAAATTTTTGTTCAATAATATTTTAATAAAAAGAAGAAGAATAAGGCTGTAAAATATAAATAATAAAAAAATTATTAATTAAATAAAACAAACATCTAGATTAAAGTGCTTTCTGTAAACCACAGCTCTTATAGAAAAGGTTTCTTTATAAAAAATGAATAACTCAACCACCAATATTTGTTTCCATCGTAAATTATTTTAGTTTTGTTTATACTCAATAATACATAAAAAAAAAAAATTTTGTGGAACATTTGCTAGAATTATTGAACATATGCAGAAACATATGCATAAACATTCTATTTTTCATTCATACAAATTAGTATGAATGAATTAAAAGCATTATTACCTTGATTTATTAAAGACAAATTTCAAAACAGTATAACTAAATTTCATAATAAAATAATCTGTTTCTTTTTATTAAAAAATTTTAAACTGTTAAATTGGCAGACACTTCTAAAATATAAAAGTTGTAGTTAAGCTGATTGCATGAATTTTTTTTTTCTTTTCTTTTGCTGAATGTTCCAATGAGACAGACAGTTGAGTCTAATGAGTATAATTTTATCACTTTAAAGGAAAACTAGAAAAAACAATACTCTGACACAAAGATATCCTGGTATAAAGCAAGCATTTAAAAAACTAATAAGTATTTTAGTAACATAGTTCAGAGAGCACTTTTTTCCATTTTATACTTATTTGTAATAGATGAATTGCTTTTAAGAAAAATCAAAGAAAGACATGCTGGCACACCTCAATATACAATGCAGGATATAATGTTGACACATCACAATATAAATTTGGGGACAATGTAGAAATACCACAATATTGTCATACATAAATTAATATTTTTTAGAGTTGTCATTAAACTAATGAATATTTGTGTGCAAAAGCCTTTTCTTCTTCAGTTTGAATATATATACACTCAAGAGCCAAAACATTATGGGATGACGTGGAAGGCGCGTAATCAGGTGGAAATGGTATTTAACTGCTGCTGGAGAGTCTGAAGAATCATTCTTTCACTTACTTCTGTGTGTGATGGGACAGGCTGCGGATCTAAGCGACTTTGTTAGAGGGCAGATTGTAATGGCTCGGAACAAGTAGTTCCAAAACTGCACTACTCGTGGGTTGCTCGCGATCTACAGTTGTTAGTACTTATGCAAAGTAGATGAATGACGATAAAACCAGCAGTAGACGACATGGTGTTGGACGCCCACACGCTATCAAAGAAAAAGGTCGTCGGAGACTGTCTCGCATGGTGAAGCACAGACAGTGGCTCAGCTGACAGCCCAATACAATGCAGGCCCAAGTAGAATAGTATCGGAGCACACTGTTCAGTGGACACTGTTGGATATGGGGCTACGCAGCAAACGTCTCACTCGTGTGTCTTTGTTGATCAAGCATCATCGCCAACTGCGCCTGAACTGGGTCCGGGAACATCGTGACTGGTCCGTGGATCAGTGGGAGAGAGTTGCATGGTCAGATGAATCACGGTTTGTCATTCATCACGCCGATAGCCGTGTCAGGATACGTCGTCTTCCAGGCGAACAGTTGCTCCCTCAATGTACAGTAGGTCATACACAGGCCGGTGGTGGCGGTATTATGCTTTGGGGGACGTTCTCTGGGACCCGTGGTTGAGGTAGAGCAGACCATGAATGCTACAGGGTATCTGAACATCATTGTGGACCAGTTGCACCATTACATGGCCTCTGTTTTTCCAGCTGGAAATGGAATGTTTCAACAGGACAATGCCCCTTGTCACAAGGCTAAAATTGTGTTGGAGTGGTTCCAGGAACATGATGCTGAATTCCAGTTAATGTCCTGGTCGCCTAACTCACCAGATCTCAATCCGATAGAACACATTTGGGATGTCCTGGGACGGCAGCTCAGAGTTCAAAGACCACCAATTTGCAATATCTCGGATTTGCGTGACTGTTGCTTAAACATCTCGTACAATCTGTCTCCGGCCATCTACCAAGGACTTGTGGCATCCATGCCAAGGCGGGTTGAAGCTGTGTTGCGCGCCAAAGGTGGGCCAACTCGTTATTGACAGGTGGCCATAATGTTTTGGCTCTTGAGTGTATATACATATATATGCACACACACACACACACACAATGGATATCAAAGTTTTTAGTTTATAGTGCATTATTTAAATAAGCCACATTTTTAAAAGAAATATTAAAATATTTAAAAAGTAATTAAATGGATCATGGATAAACTTACTTCTCTTCACATTCAACAAAATAAGGATCATTACTTTGATGTCTCTTCAATACTTCTCGAACTTGTGTTTCAAGCCATTGAATAATTTCAGGTGATTTCCAAAGTGAATGCATTCTACCAATGTACAATGACAAAAGCTGGACTAGAGCTGGAGGATCGCTTAAAAAATTTTAAAACATTTTTTTAGATACTTTAAAACACAAATGATATTTACAATACATTCAATAAGTAATCGACTGACTGAATGAGAGTAGAAAAGAAGCAATGCAAATAATGAAGTCTTTAAACATTTCAGCTAAAATTACTTTCGAACATTTTACTAATGCAATAGTTTTGCTGATATTTATTGCATAGCTTTGAGCACCTACAGTCACCCGACATTCCAAGTATGTCAAGTCAAATTTTCTTCCATGATCATAAACAATTCACTGTCTCAAGACTCTAATTGTATAAAAATTAAATTTTATTCTTTGCCTTTAAGTGATAATAGATTTGGTTCTTAATGGATTTAATAAAACACATACCTTGTTCTTTGAAACAAAGGATGTGAACTCACAGCCTTATCTGGTTCTACATTACACCTGTTCAGCATAGGTAAGAGGAATCCTGGAAACATTATAAGAGCATCTTGCAACTAAAAAAATAATTAATTCACAAATATAGAAATGTGTCAAGATTTTTAATTAAATTAATTCAGAAATTTTGTTTCTACACTAGTGTTCAAAAGTTAAGCAAAAAAAATAATTAAATAACATGAAAACTATTTATTTAATATTAACGAAACCTTCATACCTTATGAATACAACAAAATGCATTAGTCTAGAAATATATAAGAAAAAAATTGTCAGTAAATCTCTCTCTCTCTCTATATATAAATGAGTGATTATATATAAGTACAGTATTCCAACTTAAAACTAGTGTAACTTAAAAACAATAACACTCAGAAATTTAATTTTTTTTCCTCTTCAAATTTGGTATTTTTTTTTTTTTATCTGGAGCACAGCAAAAAAATTGTGAAAGATTTCTAATTAAACAAAATCAATACTTTTTCCAATGCAAAATTATGCTTTTAAAAATTTTCCAGAAATCGTTCTGATTTTATTAGCATGTCGAATAAAATAAAATTAAACATTCAGAAGCTACATTACATCTAAACAAACAAAAGAAGGCAATTTTTTAATTAATCACTTATTTGTAAAAAAATAAATCATATTTGATTTTATCAATATTTTTCAAATTAAATTGGTAAGTGACTGTCTTTTAATATCTTTCCTCTTTCTTTAAAATGATGTTCTAATAATAAAAAAAAAAAAATAGTTAAAATACAAATTCTAATTATTCCTTCTTTAATTAAATAAAATTGCAATAAAACTATAGCACTTAAATTTAAAGAAAATAAATTAAACTTCTATTATTTTATCTGGTGAATAATAAAAAATTATGAAGAAATTTTTCTTAGTAGTTTTTCAGATAAATTAAATAACTTTTTATTGCCAACAGATGGCACAAACATTTGTTTGTTAAAAAATTATAACTCGTAAATAACACCACAGCTCTTTTCCCCATTTTGATATTTTGTTTCTGATTTTATTATTTCTTGTGTTTATTATTTCATTTTTTGATTGTTATTAGATGTTTTGAATTCATAATTAAAATTTTTATTTAATATCGGTTTATACATTTGTGAATTCCATTCTAAGCTATCTCTGAATTCTATTCTTGGCAATTTATCACAGATGATATTTGTTGACATATTACTTTCACATGTTGTTGCTGTCATATCCCTCATGGAAGGAGGGATATGATAGCAGCTTCAGCAGATATGACGGGGCAGCTTCTGTTTTTGATGGAGCACCAGTATGTAGAAGTCTGACTTCTTCTCCGTATCGCTGAAGGAGGTCAGTGTCTTCCGGGAGGACTTTTATGGGGAAATACCCCACATTTGTGCATTGTATGGAAGAAAACCTGGAAAAAATCCCACCAGGTAGTCTAATTAATGAGACAAGAAGATGAGCATCACAAATGCCATCAAGTCTCCTTGTTTTTTGAAACAGTGTCTACAACAAAGCTGCCAGCGGATTGAACCTCCGCCCTAACGCTCACCAAGTTTTATTTTCTGAAGCCAGACAATGCTGGGATAGTTAAATAATATAAGGTAACAAAAAAAAAAAAAAAAAAAAAAAAATGCAGGTTTGCTTCTTCCATACAAGATTATTAATGGAAGTGCACAAATTTCTGTCCAAGATCACAAGCCTTCATTGTATATAACTGATTTGCCTGTAACCATGCATAAACAGTTTGTTGTGTCACAGATCTCCCTGTTGACATTGTAATGCTGAAAGTAAGCAGAAAAACTATTATCCTAAGAAGTTGTGGCCCTTCAACATCTACATTTCTTTTGTGACTCTGCTCTTTCACTTTGATACTGGTTCTACAAAGGCAAAACAATGGAAAGATTTACATGTATGCTGCAGGCTACTTTCAAGTGTCAATGGCCTCCTTTAAAATGTCCCATCATTTGGATGATGATGTAGAGAGATACAGAATACAGAAACAAGAAGTTATATTTCTTTTAAAACCATGCTGTTATACAAATTTTTTATTGCAGATTAGTTTTCCTATATGTCATATATGTAAAATTTGTAGTTACATGTTTCCTCTTTGGCCTAATAACATAATTTTTACATTTTTTGCTGAACTTTTGAACACATATGTATATATCCTATTCAATTACAATTATATTTATAACATATATTTACAATATTTTACATCACTATAAGAAAATTAAGTATCCAAAAATGAAGTAAATAAATCTCAAACATTAATTAAACCAATAAATGAAATCAGTAATGCTAAAGAGAAATAAATTTAATTAATGAAGGAATTTTAAATTGGTATAACAAAAATTGCCAACAATATAAATATAAAAATCAATTTAATTTACACTAAAAAATTATCGAAATCGATGCATTTAATTTGTAGTTATCTTTTGCATGGAAATTGAAATATATTTTTCTTCCTTCATAGTAAAATTAAAATTTTTATACAAGAGAAAAAAAAAAAAAAAAAAAAAACCTCTTTACATAAAGAGAAAACATTAATTTGCATTATAATATAATTGACATAGTATATAGTTAAGTTTTAAAAAAAACACATACATTTAACATATATTCTCTATATTATTTACCATGATATCTGCTTCAAATGTAGGTACTTCATCATATACAGCTAATAAATATGTTGCTAAGGCAACAGAAAATGAAAAGTTAGGAAGTTGAGATAGATTCCGTGTAGGGTTCCATTCATAATACAGTTTTATCAAGAATTCATACTGTGAAGACCTTATGGCATAATAATCAATCATTAATATCACTCCTAAAGGATCTTCATCAGGATCCAAGCTGTAAAAAAAAAAAATATTTATAACACCAGATAATAAGTTTTCTTATAAATTTCCTTCACATAATATTCATTAGATGGATTATAAAAACAATTATTATGATTTAAAAAAAAAAAAAAAAAAAAAAAAAAAAAGGGGGATAAAAAATCTTCAAATAATGATATTTGAAGATTTTTTTTCTTCTTTTCATTTCAAATCCTACAAAAATGCATATTACAGAGATTAAGGCACATTACATATACATATTGCTTTATTATCTGGGGTACCACTAAATATATGGATAAACTAAGCAATACATTTTTCAATTGTGTTACTTTCATTTCTAATGCTATGACAGAATAATAAAAATGGATTATTAATAACAAAAAACCTGTTTTAAAAATTTTAAATGATTTTTTCAAATAATAACTTTTTTTTTAAATATCTTTAATTTTAAGGATTTCTTTACAGCATTCCTCTTAAAAGCCTACAAGATACCTTAAATTCACTTTACCATGACTAATACGATATTTTAAAAGTAAACTTCTATAACTGAATAAAACTCTGTAATCACTGCAATTTTAATAATTGCATCTACAGTAATGAGAATTTTTGATTTCCAAACTTTCACCTTGGAAGAAAAAAATATTCATCAATACTGGTTAATCTTTAGTTATACCATTTCAAAAAAAATTATCTAATTCACAAACTTGATTTAAGGTACATGGATAACCTAATTGTTTCTAACTACTCAAATTTTCAAAAAATTTATCCAGTACAGCTTATTTTAAAAAAAACCTGCTAATAACATTCAAGCTAATTTTCTTGATATCAAAATTTAACATTCAAAACTTGCTGCAAAATAATATATTTCTATATATTATTTTGCAGCAAGATAATACTTCACAGATTTTATTTTTTTTTTTTTTTCTCAAGACTTCGCAAATGTGGTAGAATTTGTCTTAAAATTCCAAATATTTCTTTAAAGTTTAGAAATATGTACAAACCTGAGTAAAAATTTACAAAATTCTAAAGAAGTTCGGCTGCATCCTCTTTGTCCAATGTAAATTAAGTGTTTAAATAAAGCTATGTAGAAAGACCTAAAAAGTAAAGAAAAAAAATCCCACATCAGTATACTAAATTCTAATTCAAAGCATATCTATTAAATAATAAATTTTAAACGTCATTTTCCTAAGAAATCCTACAATACAAACAATAATCATTTAAAAAATACAGATGAGTTTTACAAATAATAATATAAAAAAATGTCTTAAATTCAAAAAAGAAAAAAATGTTAATTTAATGTAACTGCTCAACATTTTCTTTTATTCATTATTATTTTTTCTCCTTTAAAGCCATAGAAGTCAGGAATTGGTTTAAAAATCTGACCCATTTTTTTTTATTTTTTATTTTTCAAAATTCTAGAAATGATTGTTAATAGTAAATGTTAGGGAAGCAATTCAATTGCATCCTTCAATAATATGAACAGTAGCAAACATAATTATTGGTTTACCTGAAAACATAAATTTTGAGACACTTTTAAAGCCATCTAGGATCAGCAATGAAAGATCTTATAGAAACTATTCTATTATTAAGAACAAAAAATATTTAATATATTACAAATATGGAATCTTTATAATTAAAATGTACAGTTTTCAGCTGTTTGTCTTAAATTATTCTATAAAACTTTTGGTGTCTGTTAATTTAATATTGTTATTTTTATAGGACATATATAGTTTTGTAAACTTATGTTAGAGTACAAGGATGTGTTTCAGTTAGTGCTAAAACTGTTTTTAGATATGTATGAGTTCAATAAAAGTCATTGAATTTATTTTACACTTTTTTCTAACTCCATTAGTAAAGATCATAATGCATAAAATAATGTTAAAGAGTGAGGGGTCAAAGAAATCTGAATAGAGAGTCAAAAGTTTTTTTTGGCAGACTCCCCACTGTGTTTTTAACATGATTGTAATTATATAAAGTGGCATGAAGACAAAAGCTAGCAGGTATGAAGTAAAGATATATATACAATGGTTCATATTCCTTAAAAATAATACCACAAAGTTTTAATAAATCCTTAGTCCTTAATAATAAAGTTTTACCACACAACATGTGGTAAAACTTTTTAACTCAATAATTTTATAGTATATTTTGATCTTTTCATATCTTTTTTTTTTTATTCTGAACAAAATGTACTGTATTAATCAAAAAATATGTTAATGTACTCACTCACCTATTTTCTGCAATACGGTAATCTAATCTGCAATTACCCATGGCAATATTAAATAAAGGATGAAGGCTACATTCCATATAAAAAATGGCTCTCTCTAAAAAAAGTTAAAAATAAATATAGTGTTAACTTCTCTAATTATTTATTTCCAATCCTTACTAAATATGAATTTATGAAATCAATACATGAGGGAAGAGAAATGGCATTGATCTAGTTGCAAAATTATACAAAACTACATTGAATAATTCAAAAACATTATTTATATAAAAAGTGTCATAAAAGTTGTATAAAGAATAAATATTTTGAAATTTAAAGTTTTCTACATGAATTTGAATGTGTCAGAAATCCAGCATTTTTAAAAAAATTCAAATAGTTAGATAGAAAAAAAAATGATTTACTTGAATTGCAAAGATATTTGTTATTATAATTAACATCATAATCTGAAAAAATTCCTAATAAATATAATCTCAAATAATATTGCTTTATTTATGATCATAAAATTTCTGGAGAACAAAAATTAAATGGAGTTATATGGTTTGAGTATTTTCTTCAATTTTTATTTAAATTAAAAAATTAAAGAATGCATATTCTAATGATATTTTTCTGCAACAATTAGTCACTTAAAAACAAATGTATATAAAAAGCATAAAATTTTAATGAAACTTATAATAAAAGTATTAAAACTGGAACAATTTCAAACAAAAATATTGAACCTTTTGTACGCATAAAGAAACAAAACAAAATCCACTTAAAAAAAAAAGGATATTTACCAATTAATTCAGCTGCCATTTGAACATCATCACCCATTCGACAAATGTCACTGAATTGAATCAATGCATCTATATGATATGGATATGTGTTCAGTAGTGCCTGAAAAAAAAATCAGACATTAAAATACAAACTCTAAAAAAGGATTTGATTTTAACATTTTAAATTAATATAATTTCTACTTGTAATTCATGCATTACACATTTAAAAAAATCTAGAATTTCTTGGTGAAGATTACAGGCTGCCATGAACAATTTGTAACACTTTTTCAGAAGTTTAATAAAAATAAATATTATAAAACTGCCTTTTACCACTTTTTGTCAAAATAAATAAATCTTTTTAACATGAGAAAACTCATAAAAGTTACAAAAAAATAATGTATAAATGGGTGCTAATGTATGAAAAAAGATAGATATGAGTGTCAATCTACAAAAACCTACATTAAAATATAAACCGAAATCGCAATGTCAAAGATCTTCAGATACCAAATGAAATTTTAAAAATCTAGTAATAATAATTTTTTTATGTACTGTCTTATTAAAAGTTTTTTTGAAAAATTCCCACACTTTTTGACTCCTGTTCTTAATATTACTATTTTATGTAATTGCTTCTATGATGAAGAATTTTTACAATAAGGGGGGAAAAATTCTGATATTTAATATTCAACTAATATTTTTTTCATATTTAGTCTATGTTGCTTCATTTTAATCACTTTTTAAAATTCTTTTTAGATGTATTCAAATATGTTCAGATGTATTCATTATTAAACATTTAGGTTTTTAAATGTATTACATTACATCATAAGATATTTTTTGCATCAAATCAATCAAAATATTACCCCTAATGATTTGAAATTTTATGGAATCTCTATTTTTAATATTTTAGGATTTAAATTTACACAAGATCAGAAGTTGATAAATATAAACTATATGAGGCTCTTTGAACATATATATGTGACTCCAAAATGAAATTGAAAATAAAATTATCTTACTTTCATCTAATTTTCACAATATCTTCACATCTATATACTCAAGTCCGTAATTACATTTTAATACGCATTTCATTAGATATACATTGAGGAGCATAATTATTAACAACTTGATACCATGCATTAATTTAAAAATGACTAATTACAAACTCAACAAATATAAACATTTTAATGGAATGCAAATTCATTATTAATGAATAATTCATAGCAAAAATAGAGCAATTTTTGTGCTTTTCTTTCATACTTATTAAAGAATTTTTAAATTTATTTACAATTATTGCTTTTTAATAATATTTTTAATATTATGAGGGACAAGCTAAATAAGTAATTATTCATTATTTTTTATTTATTTCAATTTTATAAATAGCAGATTTGCTTTATGATTTTAAACTTGATTAACATTTATAAAGTTAATAGGATATATATATATATATTTGCTTTCTTCATGCTCAAGCTTTTAGAGCAACAAAAATAATGTTGTAATGTTCATAAAAGTAATTCATAAAAATTGGAGTGTTGTTCTTACCACTATATTGTCAGGATTGAAACTTTCAACAGCTTCTAAGAATTGAAGCTGAACTGTCTGATATTGTTTGCTGTGTTCAAATGCAAAATAGTGGATATCATCTTTAGTTTCTATTAGTCTCATAGATAATCCTAAAGTAAATTTTTTTATAAAATTTCAACAGAGTAATATTAAATTTTAATACCAATTAAAAGAAATGGCATTTAAAAAGCTTTAAATAAAGTAGTCAGAAATAAGAAAATCATACTATGTTAAAAATCTTGATAAATCTACAAAATTAACTGCTACTACAAAACTATACCCAAGAAACTAGTATTATTACTAAACAACAAATAATTTTAAAAATCAGCAAAATAATGGACTGAATAACAAAATATATATTGTTGTGGTTCTAATTTTTAATGGATCAAAGACTAAATTAGTTTAAATTGCACCAATAATAATAAAATAATTCAATCTAAAAACTAACAGAAAATTTTAATACTAAAAAGTATCAAGAAAATTTAAAAACTGTGTATATTTTTAGAAACTTTTAACTTACCTGGTTTTCCTAAATGAGGCCAATTTTTTTGAGCAACTAAAACAGTACAACGGCCATGAGTTCGACCCCTTCCTCGTTTTTTACTATAAAAAATAATATTTATAATTCCTCGATAATTGAATGTAAATTAGAAACAATGATTCTTTTCAAATAAGTTCAGAAAAAATTTGGGAAAACAATAGAAAAATTATTTCAATAAATACTTTTAAATAATAACAAGTTCGATAATTCTTTTTAATTTGTTTTTCCTTTTTTAATTCAAATCCTTCATTGTATCACATATTTTTAAATTGCACTGGAACAAGAAAAAAAAAACTACCTACTTTTGCTCATTTTGGACAACTTTCGAGCCAAAAATTTTCTTCATTTCATTATCAGGATTTAAATTTCTCAAATCTATAGATAAAACAGATTTCTCATGTGGTGGTTTGTCAAAACCTTCTTTGGATGTATGGGCATCAGCAAAAGTATCAGGTTCACCAAGCATTTTATTCACATATCTAATAGATGCATCCACTTCATCTTCCTATATAACAGCAGAAAAAGTTTTTTGCATAAGTTTTAAAATATAATTAACTACATGAAGAGAATTAACCAATTTTTATCTCTATGTTTCAAGTTCTATACAAAGAATCAAAAGGGTAAATAATAAAATACTGTTAACTCCAATTTTGATACTTATAAATCTAATGGCATGAATTTAACTTATCATATTTAGATTAATTTAAGAACACATTGTTTCAGTAACTTTAAAAAAATTCAAAATCAATTAATTTTTAATTATTAAACACATACGCTTACAGACTCAGAAAGATTACAATAAAACTTCTAAAAAATGAATTTTTTTAACAAAGAGAGGGAAAAATCTCCCTAGCTGCTAATTTGATATAAAAGTAAAGTTTCATATGTTTATTGAAAGTTTACTTCTTATTCACAAGTAACAATAGTTGGTTAGTTTAAATTAAACAGATTTAAATTAAGGTATACTTATGATATACTTTAATAAATGTAACTCTGATTGTAGATTCTTTTAAATTCATTCTTTTATAGGAAGAGAATATTCTTTTCCATCACGCATAGTCTATCATTTGAGAAACTGAATTTATCATTTATGATAATTTTGATAATGAAAGAAATATCGATAAATAGTATTTAGAATAATAGACCAGTTTTATCTACTAAAAAACTCACCCCATCATCTAAATTTTCCTCAGTGCTCTTTTGGCTTTTTAATTTCTTTTTTTTCTTTTTCTTCTTACGCTTAAGACTATCGGTGCTATGAGTAGAATCTTGTTTCTCCAACTTATTCCTTTCTTGACCTTCTTGTGGGGGTTCATTTTCTCTGTCATCATCTTCTTTAGCTTCTGTGTCAGATAGAGAATGCTCAACACTATTAAGCTAAAATAAAAAATATCAAAAATGGATTTCATTTTGCCATCACAAAAAATACTTCTTTCACCCTAAATTTTTTAAAATTACTTTCTAAAGTCAGGTTCCTTATTAATTAAGCCAAGCAGACTACGACTTTATAAGATCATTTAAATTTCTGATTTTCTATAAACTCATTACACAATGCTCTCTTGTAAACTATGTTTACTAAAAATTATAAATTCTTCAGTAAATAACAAATGAAGAGTTTTGAGTGTGAATGTAGTTAAATAAAAGCTAGCTTGACTAATAACTCAACTTGTCCATTTGCAAGTGTTTAAACTTTTTTCTGGTAATACATTTTTATCTTGTTTTTTAGTTTTAGTCTTTATCTTAAGTAAGTTCACTATATATATATATATATATTCCTTCACTCTCTTACTTTAACTCTAATTTAGTTTTATATTGTTAGTTTTTGTTTGTTGGTCAATGCAGACCAAGGAAATCCTACTTTTTCAGTAGGGGTGCATATGGAATGATTCTCAAAAACACACTCTAAAGTATTGAAGGGTCATTACTTCAAAATACATTGAATACATATGAATAACTCGACAATGCAAGTTAATCATATCCACTGAGCATTACGACAACATCAGAGCAATATGAAAGATATCATTCCGATTTCTGTATCCCTTTACCCAGAAAAATTACAACCCAATTTCTACTTCAATAATTTCTTCACTGATATACCTCAGAACTCGCAAAAGAACTAGTAAAGGAAAATAGCTCTACAGTTACAAAACTGTAGATTTTAAGAAAAACCAGCTACATCCAGTTTATTCAAACCAGTCTTAGTAACTATTTAGGAACAATTTCAATAGAACATACCAGATTATGTTTTATGTGACACAAATTATCTTTACTTTTTATAACCTCATCAATGTTGAAACAGTTTCTCATTTATACACTCAATCACAATTTGTAAAAATCTTGTTGCTTGCAAATTCTACAGCACTCCAACATAATAAAAATTTATAGTCAGCTCAAGTTCCTAAATGTGCTAATTATAATGAGAAACATAAGACAACAACTATGCTAAAAGCAAAGCAGAAGAAAAAAATTTAAAACCTTCAACCATCTTTTTTTTATAGAAGCCCAGAAACTTTATTACATTCCACAGGAGGATTCATTTTCCTCTAAAATCAAAGTTGGCACTACTTAGGCCCTTTATTTTCAGTGAATTACAAGATGCTATATGCTGCAGTTATTATTTCCCAAGTCAGTGAAGGCATTCCAACTAGATTATTTAAAATTCTTCCAAATCACTTTACTACTTAATAGCTATTTAAATATTTTTAATAGCACTTGGCTCACCAGCAATATTCTAAAAGATCATAGTTGTGACTTTATTCCTTTTTAAGAATTATTTGTATTCATTGTGATTCTTTTAACACAAGCTCATTAAAGCTAAAAATACAAAAATTATAAAAATGGTTCCATTTGGATAAACAGATTGATATAGAGAATCTTACAGATAGCTATAAAGTGCAACATAGCAAAATGAATGTTTAATTTCATCAATAGCAAGAATTTTGATGTCAAATGGAGAAAGTCTATTTCAATAGAAGTAATTTCCACTGGCATATTACAAAAAGGCAGTGTATTCATGGATTTCTATTCATAATTTACATGCATGATATTTTAACACAACATTTGCTCTCAAGGTGCTTATTATGGGTGCTAAATAGCTGAGTGTCTAGCACTCGGTGCTAAAGGATTGAGTACTGGTGGTGCCATGGATGTTTGTAGTGGTTCGGAATCCACTTTAAGCTGTAGGTCCCGGTTTAATATGACTGTGTAGAGGGTAAGAGCCTCACGGAGCCCAGTCAAACTTCTCACCCACATCATTCCCAAAGTGTATAGAAGTAACTCAACTCTAGACACAGTGGTGTGATATAGTAATAGTAGTAGATGCTTATTATAGGCAGATATTTTCTGATTTGCAGTAACAAGTGTAGGAAGAGTCCTTTTTCATCTTCATAAAATTAAAAAAAAAAAAAAATTTTTCTTGCTCTCTCTCTCACACATGCATACACACACACACACACACACACACACACACATATACACACACACATATATATATTTATTTATTTATTTAAATGAGTGAATCTTCATCAAAATTGAAAAACAAATTTTAGTTAAATAGTTCAAAACAATAAAAACATGTAAACATATTTATCAGATCATTATTAAAATAAATTACTTTCAACAACAGTTTTTCATATAATTAATATTTATATATGTATATAGAGAGAGAGACAAAATTTCAATCAATACAAAAAAAAAGATTGAAATCACACACTGTGTTCCATAGTTTCAAAACTTTGTTATCGACTAAAAATTTTAAAAATTAACTTCTTTAAAATTCTTTCTTTAAAAATATCTGTTGTTTTAATAACCCTGTTGTTCTCGATTCACATTAAAAATTCATTTTCTATAAACCAAATATTAACTTGAATTTCTGTTAATAGCTTAGAATAATTTGTGCACAATAACGATACAAAAAATTAAAATAAAAATTAATATTGATCATTATATAAGTACACTTTTTAACAAGTTGGTAAAAAAATTAAGTGCAAGAATGAAAGTATTTTTTTTTCAAGTAAATAAATAATTTAAGATACAATCAGGATACAGACTTAATTTAATTTTGGTCTTGATAATGCTTATCAATTTATAGAAAGTATTAATTACAATATACATTAAAAAATATTTACATTGTTCTAAATTTTATTCTGATAATTCATTAAATTAAAATTCTAATCAGTAAATAAAATAATAAAATTCTAAATAGTAATATAAATTAAAATCCTGCATATCACATTTAAAATATAACAGAACTACTATTTTCGGTTATGAAAAACTTTAGATTACAAAATATTAAGCATTAGTACAAAACTTCCAAACATTTTAAAATTATTAATAATGGAAAAATAAAAATCAAACAATTTAAAAATAATAATTATGTTGTTTTTCAATAAAAAAAAAAAAAAAAAAAAAACTGCATGCCTATTTTTAAATATAATTGCCTTTAACATAATAATCAGATGCATAAAAATTGGAAGCTTAGGAAATAGCATGAAACTTAAACAACTAAGTTATTGCATATACATATTTTATATTAAAAAAAAAAAAAAAAAAAAACTAATGTTAGCAAGTTTTAGATTACTTTATTTAATTCTTGTTACGCTAAGGATTTCTTGGTGAAAAAAATTATTAATTTCATTATCAAATTAATTAACGTTCAGTTCTTTAAAAAAATTTTAATGAGTGCATAAAGTGCTATTTATAGACATTTTCTAGACGTTCAAAAATTAGTGATAATGTATATAATATCTTATTGATTTATTTTATAGATGAGAGTTATCGTAGTGCATGCAGAAACACAAAATAAGAAGATTCTAATTTGCTTTAAAAAATTAATTTTAAATCGAAATATATTACCAATTCAAAACGATTATTAATTGGTTTTACAACAGAACCCCGGAGACTTGCACCCCCATCATCCGATTCACTCATATCGTCTATCCCTAGGGCTGTAGCTAGATCTTTTTCACCGTGCAATTTTTTTAATACTCTATTTGACATTTTGTATTCAATAAACAATCAAGTTTTGATAATTATTATCTTTTAAAGTTGGAGCTTTCTTCTTGGATTTTGATGAATTCCAGCTTTAGCTAGAAACGGAAACACTAACCAAAACAAAAATTGATTCCCAACATGTGTCACTACATGCAGCGATAACACGATAACAGCAACAGAAAAAAAAAAGAAGGGGGGGCAGCTGATAACTGTTATATATTTATACAGAAAATTCTCGAAAAAAAATAATAATAATAATTTTAAGTCAAAATAGATTCAATTAAAGTTTAATTCTAATTCTAATTTATTATAAATAACATAATATTAGAAATAATTTCTTTCTTAGAATTATTGTAATTTTTAGATAATAAATTAAGAAACAAATTTTATAATAAATCTGGCATCGAGATTGCAACGAGTGTTGTTGAACGACGTTATTGCAAATAACTTTTTTCGTTATTATTGTTGTGCGCATAATAAACTGATATCTGTGTAATTTTAATTTAATTTAATTTTTTTTATTCATATACGTTTTGTAGAAATGTCATCACCACTAGAAAATTTGGAAGGAAACCTAGAATTGTGCATAGAAAATGTGCGTCAATTAGGTATTATCGTGGGTGAATTTCAACCTCAGGGACAAGCGATATTAAATCAAAAGCTGTAAGTTAATTCTGTTGTAATATTTGAGATTAAAATAATTAAATATATATTATTTTAATCACAATTATTCTAGTAATTTTTTCACTGCTATTGATATTAACTTGGTTTAAATATTATCAATTCTTCCAAGTAATAAAAGACACTTAACCTTATCTCTCCTAAATAGATGAAAAAAACTTATAAAATAATTGAAAATTTCTGTTATATAATAATATTCTCATACTTTAAAGATAAAATAAATAAAAATTTAAAACTTCCAGATCTATTAAAGAAAAAAAAAATTCAATCTCTTTCATAAAAGTTGCTTTTGACTTGTATAGAAAAATGCTAATAAAAGAAAATGTGACTTCAAGGGGAAAAAACCCTTTCCCACACCTCCAAGAAAATTATATTTACTATTACTATAGTTCAAGCTCTAAACAAAAATATAAAGTTACTTGTCAGAAATCAAGAAACATGTATAGGTGGGATTTTTTATTCATAAAACTTATAAAAAAGTTGAATCAGTAAAGCTTAAAAAAGATTAATCATAAAAAGCTGAGTGTCAATATTTCAGTATTCAACTTGAATATAATTTTGTGGATCATAGTATAATTCTTCCTTTCAGAAGATAGCAGGATTGTAAGTCTCAAAATGGTTAAATAAGAATTATAAAAGACTTGAACTTAGAATCATATCTTGCTTAATTAATATCGTTGGCTATGTGTAGTACAGTGCTTTTATATTATAATAACAATGCTTAATTTTGACACTTGGAATTATATGTAAAAAGAGAATTACATGTAAAGAGAGAAATTTTTTTTTTTAATTCTATGTAGATTTAGTCATGTATTCTATATAATGTGATAATTTGTTCAATATTTTGGCAATTTGGTTTTATTAAAAAGTGGATCTTGGAAATACACTAACAAAAATTCTTAAAATCATTTGACAATTAAAATTTTTTATTTTATTTTCTGCTACAAATATTAATTTCTGCAATAATATATATATCTATTTTATTTTACAGTGCTCATATGGTAACTTACATGCAAGAAATTGATAAGTGTAAAAATCAAGTACAAGAAATTCAAGTTCCTCTTGAAGTTTTTGAGTAAATATAAATTTGTTTTATTATGCAATTGTATTATAATTTAATAATCCATTGTACTGAAATAGTCTGTATAATCATATTTTAATAATTTGTAGTATTTTAACTCTATCTCCTATCCAATAAGTTTAAAATAGATGACATGAACATTTAATTTGTAGTATAAATATAAAAAGTTTATATGAAACATCTTAAAGAATGCTAAATTTAAAGGCAGAAAAACTAAATTGCTTTTCAGAAAAAGATTGGTCAGTGGTCTATCTAAAAATTAAAAGTAACTAATCTTTCCCCAACCTCTGCTATTTAAATTAGTATTTTTATTTATATTTTTTTTATTTATAGCTCAAATTATCTAGTTGCAGATATATATATATATATTTATGTTTCCAACAATTCTCATTGATCATTAGAAAATGAAATATAGTATATCACTGTAACATGACAATGGATTAAGAAGTAACATTATATGTGAAAAATTGGGTTAGGATAAAAACAATGAGCATAAAATAAAGACTAATATTAGCTACATAGCTCTTATTTATTTATTTTTACCATAGTTTAGACATTGGGTTTCTAAATGATGATTAAAAAAATTAACTATCTCTAGTTTTTATGAGCTACATACATGTAACTATAATTAATAATGATGTTAACTATATCTTATTTTATGAGCTACTAAAAATTTTAAATAATATTCTTAAAATTTGCATGTTCTAACATGTAATTCTAAGTAATTAATCGTCTCTTCTATTGTAGGCTAAATTGCATATTGTTGATTGTCATCACTTGAACTACTCAATTCTAATCACTGATCAGAATCACAGTATTTAAAATTTTATTTTATTTCGCAGTATATAGGCTTTATCATATCCTTTTGATACAGAATTTTTAATATTGTAACATTTATATATCTTGTTTGATAATCTTAAAGTTTGTCTGGAATGAAGAAACTTTTTTCTCTTCATTAGATTCTTCACCTCTCTCTCCTTGTGTCCAAATTTCTTTTCTGATGTCCAGAAAACCATCTTTTACTAAAGAAAAGATATATTTCTTCCCTACTCTCTTCCATGCTGAGGGAGTTATATGAAGGGTTTATTCTTGCCTTCAGATTCTATACTCAGACAATATCATTTCATAAGTTAGTTTCAATAATTTACTTTAAATGGTTGTATGATTTCAACATAGAATTTTGTTTTTACAATTGGCAGGAGGCATTGTACTAGTACATTTTGTAACTTGAAGTGCATAATATAAATTATGCATTGATCAACAAGCAAAAGTATCTTAACTTTCTGCAAGTATATTTGTTAATTCAATTTGCAAAAGGTGTTTTAAAAAAATTTCTGGTCTTCCAATATTTATTTTGTATATTCTGATGAGTTTGAATTCATAAGAGCAAAGCAATCAAACACAGTTTCAATAAATTCCAGCTCTGATAGTTTTCTTCCTTATTAGGATTAATCTTGTCTCTTAACATTGAAAATGTCTAGAACATACGAGTATTTTCCTTCGATTCTTAGTCTCAAAATTGACTCTAGCAGATTGGAACAATATATGTGCTTCTTTTTTGTGTGTTTAACCATTTTATATTGTGATTTTTTGAATTTCTATTTTCTCTCAAAATAGGTAAATGTTTAGGAATGTGTAGTAATAAACCTAATCATTGAAAGATAATTATGCAGTTCCCCAAAAAGTAATGACTGACTTGAAAGTTTTTCTATTTTTAGATAGATTTCTATCATGTATTTTAAACCACAATGTCTGCTTGTTTTAAAATAATTTGTAAAAATGAGTACAGAATGTTTTAATAAAATTAACTTTATTGACATTGTAAACTTAAATTACACAAAAGAGGAGGAATTTCAAGTATTGCATTTAATGGCAAGAAATATTTAGGAAGAAAAAGCATCTCCAAGTACTGTGAAGCACAAAAGTTTTTTTTTTTTTTTTCCCATTACAATTACCAGCTATTTTAGGAAATATTTTTTTTTTTTTTTTTTTTTCCTCCCCTGCTAAAAAACACTAAATGCTGAAACTATTTCAAAACGATAATGTTAAATTTTAAATTTTTTAAGATTACAAGTATAAAAAAGTAATTGGGGCCATTTAAAAAAATGTTTTTTTTATTTGTGAGAAACATTACATCAAGGTTTTGCTGCATTATATAATGTTTCATTATTTTTGTTTTTTAGATACATAGATCAAGGTAGAAATCCTCAATTATACACCAAAGATTGCATGGAAAAGGCTTTGAACAAAAATGAAGTTGTCAAAGGAAAAATTGATTCGTACAGAGTATGTTTCTTTTTCCGGGCTCTTTTTAATTTACTTTGATTTTATACTTTTACTTTTTTTTTTTTTAATAATATTGATTTAAAAAAATAATAATTGTGCATTACTTTTTATGCAATTTTAATTAATTTATATCTTTTTATTTATTTTTTGCCTGATATTATATGATCTTTTTATCTTAACTGTTATCAAAACAATTTTATCATTACGTAGTTGCTAAATAGCATTGAATGAATCTAATTAACATTAAAAAAATATTTTAAATAATGATGATAACAGATAATGTATTACTAGATACAGAACAGATAAAAAATTCTACTATGAGGCTTGATGACCGAGTGACTAGTGGTCTGGCTCTCAGTACTATAGGTTTGAGTCCTGGTGGTGCCATGGATGCTGTTCATAATCTATTTTAAACCATAGATTCTGGTCTTATATTACTGTAGTGTTAGGTGTAGCACTGATAACCCTACTCTGTAAAAAGAAAAACATCTCATGCTTTGGAATCTGTTAGAATTATGTTAATGTAGAAGAAATTTACAAAGAAGGAAGTCTTTGTAATTTTGGAAGCACTTAGTCCTACAAACTCAGAGTGGGGTGGATTATTGTCCATTATGAGCAGGATATTGAGGGACAAGATTGTTTCTGAAAAACTTTACAATTGATGCAAACATAAAAAAACTCTCACTGAATTATTTTCTACCTTAGTGTTTGACCTCAATCATAGGTAACCTAATTTCCTGCAAATTATGATTTTTAATAACCATCCATTTTCACAGTAGTAGGTCAGTAAAAGTTTCATCTTGCATTGCCACAGAACAAGTAACTTGGCTTATGCTTTAAGATGCCTCTTCCTGTAATGTAATATAGATTCTATTATGAATTCCTATTGTACTTTTACAACAAGTGTACTTCATCACAATTGAAAGCTTGGTGAATAAACCCTCATCTTCCACACATTCTCTGTAAAAAAAATCTTTGTTGCCCTCTTTATTAAACTGGTTCCATCTGCATGTTTTAGCAGCACTGTAAAGTCATCTTATTAATATAAAGCCAGTAATGTTAATAAGGCTTATTAATATAAGCCTTATTAATAAAGACTTTAAATACTTTACTTTGACTTGTTCCAGCCTTGTTTTCATAAATCATTAATAATATATTATCACCACATACTGTTTTCTGTTATCCAGGTAAAAGGAACTTTGTAATGTTAGACATTTTCATGTCTTAGTTTTCACAATCTTGGATATATATGCCACCTTCATACTTTTCATTATGATGGTCCAAACCATTTTCATCTTTTTAAAAACCTTTGGCTAATGAATTTACTGAGTTGTTTACTGGCATATATTGATATTCATGGTCAATCGTGACTTGAACCTCTAAACAATAGCACTGATTGTTATAATTCATTTTGACTTATACGAGTTTTATTCCAAAGGCAATAAACCGAACAAAATTTTTCACATAGGAACAAGATACACAATTCTTTTTTTGTCTAGATACTGTATCTAGTTGCGAAGGAATCTTAAAATTTAATCTAATTGAGTATTGTGAAATATGTATCTATCTCAAATGTTTATCTATTTAAAATTGCTTTTTATCTATTTTGCATCAATAAAAATAAAAGATATGTTTTATAAGATAAGGAATTGTAAATAACTATTTAAAAAAGAATGACATAATATACATATTTTTTTTAAGCTTCAATTTAAAATTTTCATGTGTGAATAGTTGTAAATCAAGTATTTTTTTTTTTTTTTTTTTTTTTGTAGTTGTTGATTTAGTTATATGTAAATTTAATGTTTAATCAGAATTTCTGTATAAAATTTATATACATGTACTTCAATTTGTCTTATTTTTTTTTTCTTTTAAACTGTTAGACAGAAAAATTTTTATAGGTATTTTACAAAATGATTAGGTTAATAATTACCTTTCCACCAATTACGTCCAAATTATATACATGAATCTTATATCATGAATATGCTTCTAACATAATAGTTTAAGAATATCTTTGTATTTTAGAGATGCTTCAAATGAATACATTTTTGATACCTTAATTTTTTCTTTTACAGCGTTTTAAAAGCTTATTACTTGTTGAATTGAGCAAAGTGTTCCCTAATGAAATGGCAAAATATCGTGCTATTAGAGGTGATGATCGAAGTTCATGAAATTTTGTGATCAGTTGATTGTATATAGTGTCAATATTTTGTTCATCTTTTAATAAAGTTTATAAATCGTATCTAAAATGTCTTATCTAAACATTGATTTTTTAGAAGTAATATAAATATTTTTCTCTAAAGCTCATATATTATGAGTTACAATGTGATCCTGTTATAATAAAATACACATACAGAGATATTTTCAGAAATATTAATGTAAAAAGAAAAGCTCAACTTTATTAGTTAATCAAAATTCCTGCAAGAGGTTTTGTAAAGAGGAATATTTCCACACTACTTCTACAAATATTAAATTTTGTTTGAAATGGAATACAATATAGAATACATTTTAAACTCTATTATATGTTATTTAAAACAAATTCTATCTATTTAAATGGAATTAAAAAAAGGCTATTTTAATTAAAATCAATATGTATCTCTTCTAAGGATATTTAATGTATGATGAATGCAGTTTAAACCTATAAAAAAAAAATTAACTTTTATTCTAGAGTAGAATTTTGTTTCTTATTTAAAGTTATCAATGTGTTAGAACTCAAACATCTTAATTTTTATTTCAAATATGTAGAATTATTCAGTTTCAAAAACAAACCTAAAAGTAACTTTTTTATGATTTAACATTTTAAATACTATTAGTTACATATTTATTGTAAAAATTTATTAACGATGCAGATGATATTTACAAAAAAAGTATATATATATATATATTACAGAACTGTAGGTTTCAACATTCCATTCAGTCAATTATAATCAAAACATACAAGATGCTGCAGAATTAATTCAGTTCTAGTCATGTAGTTGGTCTTGGTTTCAAAATCAGTCTTCCATTCTAAAAAAAAAAAAAAAAAAAAATAGGTAAAGATGACATCTTCTTAAAAATATATTAAGTTTAGTAATACTACACATAAATTGTAAAGATTCTCAATAGAAAAATTCTGTCATTTTTCTATTGAGAATCTTAAGAAAATTAATAATCTTAATAAGTAAATAAAGTTTATAATAAACTAAACATTCTCTCTTTTAATAAATGAGAGAATGTTTAGTTTATTTTGAACTTCATTTACTTATATTGACATTATTGAATTCATTAAAGTGTGTAAATACAAACTTAGTGCATTTCATACACATTATAGTAAAAAAAAACAGTAAATTATAATCTGGAAATATAAATTTTCTCATTAAAGCTGATAATCAATAACCTTTTCCTTAACAAAAATTAATCCAAATTTATAAATTTTTCTTAGTGGGGAAAAAAATATTAGTAGTAATGATGTAACAGGATTATACCTTAATTTCAAAACATAAATAGATTCATATATTTACACAAACTTATCTTTAGTTGTACCAAAATTTAAAAGCTCTGATAAGAAATTTACAAAATTATAAAAAAATCTATATGATTAAACGTCTATAGCTTATTAATAATATTAAATAAATAAAGATAAATTTTACTTACATCATCACAAGACATATTAAAATCAGCTAATACTTGTCGAACCCTGGAAACAATGCTACAACTAGTAAAGGAATTTTTTTTAAAGGTCTTATAAGAAAATTAAAAATATACTTTCATGCCATTCAGTAGTGTGAAATATTTTCACTTTTCATAAATATTTGAACAATTTTTTATAATAGTGATATGACATAGTATTTCCCAGCTTCACGGAAAGTATATATATATATATATATATACGCACATTAAGAAATTCAGAAAAAACTTTCTCAAAAAATAAATTCATTAGAATAATCCTTGGAACTAACAAAAATTAAGAGATAATCATACACACTAAACGTTTTACCATTTCAATAAAAAATATTTATTCCACCTATAAAAATGAAAGTTTTTTTTTTTTTTTTTTAAACTAATGTTCTGTCAGTGTAATTAATTTTATTTAATGAGTAATTTAATTTTAAAAATTACATCTTTACTTAATTGAAAAAAGAATTAAGGATATTATTGTAATTTTTGGTAATGCACCAAATAAAATATAAATCCTCAAGAAAAGAACTAGATCTTTCAATTTCAATCAGTCCTTTAAGTTCTCTTATTCCACATCCACTCTAGCCTCAGGCTAGATCAAATTCACAAGCCCAAGAATCTTCAAAAAATTATAAACAAGATGAGGACTAACGTTTACTCCATCCCTGTTGTAGCCTGATGGCCAATTGGCTAGTGTTCTGGCTTTTGGTACCAACAGGGTTCAGGTTCGAATCTGGCCATGGCATGGATGTTTGTCAGTGGCTTGGAATTCACATTAAACTGTAGGTCCCAGTATAATTAGCCTAAAGTGTGCACAAAATGACTCTAGAGCAACAAACCAATCATCTGTGTCAAGACCAATACATTTCAACAGGTGTTCTGGAGAAGCCTACTCCGAGTTACAGTTGGTACACATCAGAAAGGGGATCCTTCAAGTTTTCATAATTTACATAATAAATTACCATCTGAATTATTTCATCTTTTTGTAAATATAAACAAAGGGCTGATAAAAGATAATTGTTGAAAATAGTTTTACAAAATATAAATTTACAATAAAATTTATGTTTTATTTCATTAAAAATTAACTAATGAAATGTATCACATGATTTTTAGGTACAGAAAAAAAAAAAACTTTTGTTATAGTTTTACGAACCCATACAAACAAATATCTAGCTTATTAAAAGTTCTAGAAATCCACTAATAACACTCAATTTTAAAAACTTCTTAATCATTAATTATCACAGCACCAATGGGCACTGTCTTTAAATATATAGTTATCTTTATAATGACACAGTGTATTGATAATAGACTAATGATAATTAGGTTGAAAAAATAAGTCTCTTTCATTCTATTTTCTTAACTATAAATGATATCAAAATATTATGTATGATTAATTATAAATTGATAATGATACACATACTTAAACAAAAGTTATTCATCATGGAAAATTAATAGATGATAATTTTCTTTTATCAACTAGAATTCTCAAACAAATCATTTCTACTTTCTAATAATTAACATTTATAAATCAGAAATAGTGATTTTGTTTTAGATACGAAATATTTACATTACATATCTATAAAATGAAAAATTATATAGTAAAATAAATTTTTAAATATGTATACATAAAATTGATTGAAAATGAAGTTTTACATTAAAGGATACATAGATGGAGCAACTACTCTCCGATGTATGCCCATTATAAATAGAAGGATTAAAATAGCACTACTGATTGTGAAAAACAAATGATTAAATAAGGACTGAAAGAAACCAACCTGCAAAGAAAAAAAAATTATTATTATATATGTATTATTTATACATTTTCATTCTGTAAAATAAAATTATTTATATTAATGAAAATAATATAGTTAAAACTCATATATTTGATGACTTCTAATTTCCTTTTAATCAATACTCTGCAACTCTGACATAACTAAGTCAGTTTACTTCTCAACTTGATGACTAAAGCCTTATTTAGATTATAAATAGTAAACATTTCAGAATCTATATATGATATCAATAAATTGATTAAGAAAGAGAAATTAATATAGATAAATCAAATTATAATCAAGATATATTAGAAAACTAAATAATTTAAATACACGTAAACAAGAAGTCATATTACTTGAGATTTATTATTTTATTACAAAATCCAATTAAATTTAACATTTTAAAAACCATATTTCTATTTTTTGTTTTGAAAACAAATTGAATCAAAATATTGCTTTTTAACCTGCAGTAATATATAACTATTTTTTAATTACCTGCCTAAAAATTTTATTTAAATAAAAAGCTCTTGGAACTTCTGGTGCGGATTATAAGCTATTGGGTACAATCTAGATAGTTTTTTTTTTTTTTTTTTTTAAGGTGTATAATTTCCAAAAAAAAAAACTTCCCAGAATGTGGTACATTATTTGTAAGTTAATAGATGAAACTATTACATTGAATTATTTACTAATTAAGACTTTTATTCATTTAATGAATAAAAAATTTCAAGTTATCGGATTATTGAAATTGCATAATTCAAACTGTGAAGTTTCACAATATTTTTTTAATGAAAATATTACATTCTAATAAGCAGATTTTTCTTTATCTTTACTTGCTTCATATTTTCATGGAATATGTTAACTAACAATAACTGTCAATATGCCAACTAACTATTTAATACTAAATGAAGTCTGAATGAGCTATTTTACATGAGAAAATTTGTTTTGAAAAATAAAATAGTTTTGTATTGAAGAGAAAAAAAAATAAGTCATGTAAATTAAACTGAACATAATTTATACTAAAATCTTATTGTTTAAAAAATTTAATAGTTAGCATATCTTTGAGATTCCCATTTCATTTTTTATGATTTAAAAGCAAGTTCAAAATTTTAAATCTGTATAAAATCGATAAATCGCAACATTCTCTAGCCCTACGATAGACGGAAATTTTTTTTTTCCTTAACAGGCATATTTACTATTACCTCACATCTTTTTCATGCAAATGATTTTTGGGTATTTTAGAACTATGTGTGTACATTACAACAAAGAAATCACAGATTGATAGTTTAGCTATGGCATTCTTCTAGTTTAATTAGTAGACACACTAGGTAATTTTTATCAGAAACTATATTTAATGTAATCCAGTGGCTGATATTAAATTATTATTTGAAGACAAAATTCTTCTGAAACATTTTCCTTTTCCTCCTCCTTATCAGAACCAACAGTGATTAAAAATCAGTACAAATTATAATGCACATCAGAAATAGTTTAATCTATTGTAGCTACAATAAAAGTAACCTTTTTTTTTTCTAATGAAGTAAAGATGTGTGTATGCTACTCACAAAATTATTGAACAGTTGATTGATTGTGACTGAGTCCTACATTTTGATATGCTAAATCACCCACCTTTAAATATTGCTATATATATATTCTATATTTTCTGAAGACCATGTATATATTATTAGTTAATATAAATATTGAAAGCAAGAATAATATTGTAAATATACATAGATATGCTGAAGAATGCTTATGAAGGATTGGATATTGTTGTGTCAATATGAGCAATATATTTTTGTAAATATTTTTATATAATTATTGTATAATTCATATGCTATGCAAGTCCCTCGGAAGGGGATGTTTGTTTGTCTCTGCACCTGACCGGATGGGAATCCGATTTGCCACAGGTGGGGGTGAAGGGGGTATCTCTGGAAAATATTTTAATTGGCAGGGGTCATACAAAACTTTGTGCCAGATGGCCAAGAGCAATAATTTATTGAGACTTTTAAGACTCTTGTTGTCTACTAGCATGCTGGAAATTTAATGGTCGAGGGCGAGTCTGCCGAACGGATGTTGACTCTGATATGGTGTCTGCAACCGTCCCCCCCCTTCAAAAATGAACTATAAAACGGAGGCAAGGGACATCATAAGGAGAGAGAAAGAAAAGAGACGAGGAGAACGGTACTCCGTAGCTTGTAGGAAGGTGGCTGATCGAGGCTGAGATGGTCGTACCATGTTCTGCGTGAAATAGAGATATTAGACTGGGAGTTTGACGGTGAATCGGAGTGACTGGCATCCCTTGCATACTTCTCTCGTTTTCTATGAATTAGCTGGTGATCCCCAGGCAGTAGCACCACTTGTAAAAGAAAGTGTACAATCCAAGCTACATGATATGGACAAGTTTCCCCAGGTCTCTGCCCAACACAAGAGCTCCATGAGCGGTTGGCCCCTTGCTGCCAAGACTTTGATCAATGGTGCGTATAGAGCATTATTAACACTGAAAAGAAAAGAAAAGAAAAAAGGAGCCCTCTTCCCTGGCTGTCGTGGCAAGTTATGAAACTGTAAGGTCTATCACCTTATTATTTTATTATTGAACATTAATTTATAATTGCGGCAACTTGTACACATTATATTTTATTTAATGCATTATCCGAATTATACTTTTATTGATAACTTTAATTAAATTATTTTAATTCAAGCTTACTATTGTAAATATTAATAAGTACATTTTTGTTTATATTTTAAATTATGAAATTTTGTCTGTGTGTTATTTCATGTGTGTTTCCTTTTCCAACTTATATAAGTCTCTGAAGGCATGCAAACTTGTTGATTTAAAAATGTTGTACGGGTTATTGTGGAATTTAATGATGGTTATTGTGTGTGTTAAGTAAACAGAGTATCTAAGTTGTTTCCAGAATCAGGTTTTTGTTTAAATAAGGTTTAAAAGTAAAAGTAACACAACAATATTGCTTGAATGTTTTAGACATAACTAACAGTGCTCATATTGAATGGTTCTATCTTTGATTTGTAAATAAATTTTAATTCATATATTTATCTGAATATTCATTAAATTTATATTGATAGATATATTATTTTTACTGATGTTAAATAAAACTTTGGATATTGCTATTATATGCATAAAATAATATAAATTAATAATCTCATCACTTTCACTTTATTAACAGGCACATTTCTCATAAACCTGCATTAAGGTTTTTATAGCAGTACTATCTTTCATATATTACCAAAATTTTCTGTTAATGCGCAATAATTAGAAATATTCTTTTAAAATATAAAATTTTTAAAACTTGTAATTTATAATAGAAGAAAAAAAAATGAAACTAAATTATATTAAAAATAATAATCAAAATATTAAAACTTCTTTTGTACTTAAAAACACTAAAGAAAATGAATTATGTACATTAAATACAACTAAGCCATTGAAATAAGTATCAATACATGATTTTACTACAAACAATTGAAACTTACTTGAGATGTTAAAGGATCCATTAACCACTGCCAAGCTCCAATTGCAGTACACAGTGAAACAACTGCAAACATAACTAGAAAAATTAATAAATACATCTCTTAATAAAATCAAAAGCCTAACATATATCCCCTATAAGTAAAACAGCTTTGTAAATTATCATTATTATTTTTTAATCATCAACCATATCAATATTAAAAATTGCCTACTTACAATATACAAAAGGATTATTTGTTTATGTACTTTCTAAATAATAAAGACAAACTTTCTATATTTTTTTAACAGGAAACATGAAAATAAACAAGATTGCTTAATATAAAAACTTAATTGAAATAAGAAGGAAAAATTTCTTAAACAGCTTAATTCTAACTAATTAATTTAGTATAATAAAGCAATTGAAAGTATTTAATTAGTTCTAAATTAATTACTATAATTGATAAATAATTTCGTAGATAATACAAAATAATTTACCTCGCCATCGCTTTGTTTGTGGTTGATAATAACCTATGACTTCAACGAGTCTTCTTTCAAATGCTTTTAAATCTAAAATTTAAATTGTTATGAGTAAGATTTCATTCAGAAATAACATAGTTGTTAAATTCAGTTTAATAAAAAGGTTACGGCTTAAAATACATTTATAAAGTAACAAACTATAAAATAAAACGGGATAATGTGACACAAAATTATTAAATTACGTTTTAAATAAACAATAATTAAATGCAATACCTTCACAAGTAGTCTGCTCTAACGTCATTTTGAGAATCGATAACTCTGTAAACGTCCGTTTTTGTTATGATTCGGGTATATTAGCGTGGATTTACTTCGGTTACAAACACGAAATAAAACAGGTATTTTTTTTTTTTTTTTTTTAATGTACTTTATCTCCTTCTGCATAAAAACAGTTACCTATTTCGCAAAGATTTTTTAATTAAATAAATGAAATTTGTATTTTTAAGTTTATTGATAAATATATTTTCAATTGCATTGTATACATTTTTCTCATTTTAACAATATTTCTATTTCTAAAATTCAATTATATTGTATAAGCACTTCAGTTTCTTCTACAAATGAAATTTTTAACTCTGTAATCTATGGAATATCCACTTCTTCTTTCTGGGGATTACTTTTTATTCACTTTTATTTCAAGTACTAGTTGTACTTCATATTTTCTAATCATCATCAATCAACTGTTAAAATATTATGGTCTATCTGATCTGCAGTCTTATAAATTTCGTCCTTTTTCAAATTGATCCCTCTTATTAATTTTCTCTTAGATACGGGAATGTACGCGCACAGATTCCTTTCTTTTAAAACTGAATTTGTAATCCACCATAGGCAATGAAACCAAGAATTTCGAGTTTTAGAAAAGTTCCTTTCCCCTTATTGTAGATTTATATGGAGATCCTTGGCCGCGTAGCTGCCTCTAGCTGATTTATTAGCGGTGATCTCATGCCCTTTGAGTTAATAAGAAAAAGAGATAATTAAATGCCCTTTTTTAAAAAAAAAGAATTATTTATTTAATAAAATTATAAAATGAAAAATAACAAAAAATTAAAAATTATATGTTTAATGTAATCAAAAAATAAAACAGAATGAGCAAAGATCAAATTAGAAGAAAAAAATATCTTAGGAAAAAACCGAACTTTTTTCATCTAGACAGTTGTGGGTAATAAATCAAATGTGGGAATTAATTTAAAATATTTAGAACAGTGCGAGATCTTTTGCTATGTTTGCGGAAAGAAATATCATAATCGTAATTTTGTAGGATATTTAAAACAGGGCTATTAATGTTTTGCATATCATTATAGAATTTAGTAGAAATTTTGTGAACAAATTGTCTTAAACTTGAAATCGAGAGAGTGCGTCAAATATCGTCATTACGAAAGTACCAGGATGAGTTCGTTAACGTTCTAAGAGTTTTGTTCTCAAGCCTTTATATAGGTTTAACTTTCACCTTTGTCAATTTCTTTTATCATTAGTATTTTTACAAAATTTGGGTAAATTGATATAAAGCATCAGCAGCGAGCATAAATTTGAAAGCACCTTGTCAAGTACAATTGAAATTGAAACTAGAAAAATTTTAGCGGGAACAATTTTTTGGATTTAATTTTAAATTTATTTGATTATAGAATTTTTATATCTACTTTTATATTTTGCAAAATTTTAAAACTTAGTTCAACAAAAATATTATTCGTAAACTGGTGCTAAAATTAAAAGTGCGTTTTATTCGTTTTATGTATATCATAAATTGCATTGCTGATATTATTAATAGCTAAACATTTGAAACTAAACTTTTAAGTTCAAGAGCTTCCTAGATAGCCTTTATAATTTTTTAATATTTTTTGTATAATTATATTTTATTATTATGTTTTGTATTATTATATTTTATTATTATGTTTTGTGTTATTATATTTTATTATATTTTGTGTTATTATATTTTATTATTATGTTTTGTGTTATTATATTTTATTATATTTTGTGTTATTATATTTTATTATTATGTTTTGTGTTATTATATTTTATTATGTTTTGTATTATTAGTTTTGGTCAATTATATTAATGACAAACATTTGTTGACTATTTTTTAAGAATTCTGTCATCAACGATAGATGGCACAGCCAGAGCTGAATGGATAACTGTATATGCTACGGGACCAGCTGCGTAGAAACAAGTAATATATAAACAAAAATTTTAAGTCAATTCCTACTTTTTTTTCACTATAAAGTAGAAATTTTTCTCTTACATCTGGTGCCATCTATTGGTAGATGCATGCAACTTAAATGTAAAAAAACTAAAATTAATTAATTAAATTTAATGAATGAATTAATACTTGAAAAGATTGTATTAACATAAAGTGTCATCCACTAGAAGTTTCAAAAAAATGTATTTGAACTTGAGTGGATGAACAAAAAATATTTTATTAACGATTGAAAATTTGAACAAGATATATATAGGGAGAGTGTGAACCAATAGTAGGAGTTGAAAAATAAGTAATGAAAACAATGTAAGTTTGACGGTGAGAGCGGTGCATCTTAAGAGAAATGTTTATTGAAAGTAAAATAAAGTATGTTACTAGCTTTTAAAACGTTGTGAATAGTAGTAGTAGGTATTTAAGATAATACATTTACGATGCCACTGACTCTCTTATATTCTTAAAACTCTGAAATTATTACATATTTGTAAAAATGTTTCAATAGAAGGTAAACGTAAAATTACTCCCATGGAAAATATTCAGAGGCAGGAAAATAAAGTTCCCCGAATAATTTCTAATTAACCTTGGTACTTGTAGGAAAGGTTGGCATTAAACATTTTTTAAGCCTCCCTAGTATTAGACATTTTATTTATGATATTTTTTTTATTATTCTATCCCTAATATAGAAAATGCTGTCTTAACTTCTTTATGATATTTCCCTGTTTGAAATTAGAAAATGGCCTCGTGTTGTGCAAAATATTATTAAACATGGCTTCCACTTCTGAAGTACCTTTTACTGTTTGCCCCACCTGCAGAAACTTCATCAATAAAGTTTTTTTGTTTCAAATAAATTTTTCTTTTCTTTATTGGAATATTTAATGGGCACAGAAAGCCGCTATCCACTTACAGCTGAATTCACACAGAATACTTCGAACGCAAAATTTTAGCCAATCAGAAGCCTGTTTTCATTCGTTTCTTCCTATATCTTTACTTCACGTTTAATTTAAATTCAGATTCAAA
>BPLQ01007328.1:0-11462 GCA_021605075.1 Caerostris darwini | reverse complement strand
ATGAAATTAAATCACTCATTCAAAAACACACAATTTAAATGGGAACATTGCACAGACGCTCTTTTCAGATAACAAATACTAATTAAGTACTGGAAGAAAATTAAATCCATGCGCACTCAGCAAACAACAATACCACTGCTCAAAAGGACGCCGACAGTGATAGCGGTATCTCCGACCGAAAAGGTCGAAGCGATCGCCGACTGCTGGAAGCTCCAATTTGAGCCAAATCCTAATATGAGCCACGAATTCACTAACAATTTAATTATCTCAGAAACAAATAATTATCTCAACACACCACATGTTAATTTTAATTACCACATCACAGCACAAGAAATCATTGATTTTGTAAACACACTAGATCCACACAAAGCAACTGGACACGATAGGATTAATAATAATATGATCAAACACCTTCCTCTTAAATTTATTTGGTGGCTCATCGTAATTTTAAACGACATCTTAAATATTTCATACTTCCCAGACGCATGGCTACTGGCAACTGGCGTACCGTTTACGGAGAGTACCATCAGGGGGAAATACCCCTTAAACCTCCTCATCTTAATTCATAAATAAACTTGGAATTTTAAATGGCTGCTTAATTATTGTTAGTAAAAATAAAAGATAAATGTTTCTAAATTCAAAAATTAAGTAGGTACTCAAAAAAAAGAAAAAAATACTATTTATAAAAAAAAAAAGTAAGATACAAAATAAAAGAAATTAAAAGTTAAGTTTTAAAATCGGTACAATTAGGGACCAGTTGTCGATGCCTTGTACTATTGCAAAAGAGTAAACAAACCCTCCAACCCTTTGTTTACTAATCACTGATTGGAAATCATGCTGAACGGTGAGAGCCAATAGGAGCATCTGAAAGGTAAAAGGTTAAACACGGTACAAAATACATTAAATCCCCACACAAAAAAAGGCCGATCACAGAACCGTGATTCTTTTTAATTTTCTTTTTATAATTTTTATTTGATTTTCAAATTTTATACTTTTATTTGATTTTCGATTTTATAATTTTTATTTTTATTTTTATAATTTTTATTCTGATCCTTTTATTTCCTAACAAAAAAAAAAAAAAAGCGAACGAAAAATAAAATAAAAACCTAACTTAATTACCAGTCGGAAAGTCATAGGAATAGAATTAAAGCACAACGTAGCAGTAAAAAGGGATAGAAAAGGAACAGGATTATCCCTGCGCCAATTCTTTTAAATTAAGGAGTTAATTAATTTTAAGCCAAAGTAAATCGTCAGATACGCATTGAGATAAATTCTCAATGAGCAAGGCTCACCCCATTACCTGAACTCGCTTGCGCTTGTTCAGAATAACAGCCATGGTGCTTCTTAACTTTAGGAAAGCACTCATAGGAGACGTCGTAGACTGCCCTTGGTCTTTTTTGAGAGGATTTCACACCTGGGTGATAGGTTGGCAGACTACGGATTAACTCATTGCTAATCTGAGGACATTTTTCAAGAAAATTCTTTGAAATTTTGATAATGTAATCAGGAATAGGCTCGACGTCTAGATCTCGATCCCAGACGCATGGAAGACAGCTATAATTACACCTATTCACAAAACTGACACAGATCCATCTCTGCCAAGTAACTACAGACCCATCTCGGTTCTCAGTAACTTCAGCAAAATATACGAATTCGCGATACTTAATAGAATTAATAATTTCTGCGAAAATAGCAACATCTTAATTCCGGAGCAGTTTGGTTTCCGTAAAAACTTAAGTACTACACATCAACTGCTCAGAGTCACTGAACTCCTTTATCACGGCTACAGTACACGAAAATTAACCGGTGTATTATTTCTTGACATCGCGAAAGCGTTTGACAAGATTTGGCACACTGGATTAATTTTCAAACTCAAAAAACGTAATTTCCCGCTTCCGCTCACACTCATCATTAAATCATTCTTAGAAAATAGAACTTTTCAAGTTAAATTAAATGACACCATTTCCACTACACGGAACATAAAAAGCGGACTACCCCAAGGGTCTATTTTATCTCCGCTACTTTTTAATTTGTATGTTAATGACTTTCCACGCGACAACGACATCCACACGGCCATGTACGCTGACGACACGGCAATAATCACACAGCATACCCACGCCTTCACGGTTTACTTTAGACTGCAAAACTTCATAGAAAGATTGGAAAAATGGTTATGCCTATGGAAAATTAAGGTTAATCCAACGAAATGTGCAACACTCGTCTTTCATAGAAGAAGAGCACAAATTAATATGCATCATCTCAAAATTTTCAATGAGCCAGTGCCTTTTGTTACTGAATATAAGTACTTGGGGGTCATCCTAGATAGAAAACTTAATTACAGTAAACACATTAACTTATACCATGGAGAAAGCTATAAAAGCTAAACGCGTTATAACTCCTCTCATAAATAGAAAAAGTAAACTTTCGATCGGAGGTAAACTCACCATCTATATTTCATTAATCAGGCCAATTTTACTGTACGCAACTCCTATTTGGATAAACACTGCAATAAATCTACTTAAAAAATTTCAGGCCTTTCAAAACCAAATACTTCTAACCATCACAAACGCACCGCTCCACTATAATAGACAATTTATTCATAACGAACTTAATTTAGAACCGATACTTAATTACGCTAAACAGATTTCCGAAAATTTTATAGTCAAAATTCCTAATACTCATAATCCACTCATGTTAAATCTACCGAACTATAATCATAATTCTACTTATTCAAGAAAGCGACCAAGATCAATTTTTTCACAAGATTTCCACTCGTTTCCGGTCGCGAAACGCATACACATTGATCCAGGATAAAAAATTCTTAAGTCAAATTTTCTACCAGAGTGGGTATCTTTGCTCACCCGATTTTTCGACCAATGAAATCGCTCGCACAAAATTTTCGTCCGCCAACCACGGGAAAGGCACTTACCAATGAAACCTGCACATCAACCGCCTCAGATTGTTTGTTTATGTGATGTAGACTCTGCCCTCTCTTTCCTTTCTTCTTTTAGGGAAATAGTATTGTATTGGCTTATAAATTAAAATTAATTCACATTTTTTTAAAAATTTTTTAAAACATATACACTTAAATATTATTCTTAAATTCTGTAATAGTTTAAATACTAACAGTAATTTCTCTTTTTAAACAGAGCATGGGCTCATTGTTAATATTCTTCCATTTAAAGTTCTAGAAATTTTGGTAAATAATTCAATTATGATTTAAAAATTACACGGAGGTACAGGGAAAACCCTAAGCACTCCAATTATACACAAGCCTCTACTCTACTCTACTCTACTCGAGTTGAAAGTGGGTCAACTCGAAGCGGTTCATTTCAAACCGGTTTCAGGCGAACGCGGTGAGGCTTAGTGATTGGCCAACGCTTCACGCTTAAACGCCTTATCTTGAAGCTGCATGCACCTTCTGGATAGTGCTAAGTGATTAACGTCTTTGCAGCGCTTGCCTTAAGGCATCAAAGACAACTATTTAAGTATTTGCTTGCTGCATTAGGAATATACATATATATATATATATATATACTTGTTGAACACTGGTGGGCTTCTTGTTTCACTTATGTATGCACACGAACATATCATCGACGGACAGAGATGATGGGAGAGGTCTTCCGGGAGGATTTTTAGGGGCGACTATTTCTCACTTGCATGTTGTAGGAGAGTTTGGGGCGGCTTGTCGTTCTACAGTCTTCTTATACCCCCTGTGGGCTAATTAGACCGGGACCTACAGTTTAATGTGGATTGTGAACCACTCCCAAACATCCATGCCACCGCCAGGATTGAACCTGAAGCCTGTGGTACCAAAGGCCAGTACGTTAGCCTATTAGCCATCAGGCCGCGAGTTTGAGAAAACTACCACCCGTAAACTCGGATTCTATGAAGTGTGGTCCTTTATTTCCGTTTTCATTATCTTATTCGAGTCTCCTCGTGTCTGAAAGCAGTGACTGCAACGGACACCATCAACGGAGTTCAAACCTGATCTATTCTACGCCATAAGTGATCATGTTACCAGTGATCATGTTATAAGTGATCAATTCATGGGTCATGAATTGGGCAATTTGTCTGTGTGTTTGGATGAAAAAAATTATTTTTTTTGCCAGTGAAAATTATGAGTGTCGTTTTGGGGAAAGTGGGTCAGTGGCAACTTTTAAAGTTTTTAATTGGATTCTTTAATCCTTCTTTAATCTTTAAGCCTTCTGGCAGATTTCGAAACATGAGATTTCGGTCTCGAACCCGAAACTTGTGGTACCGAACACCAGTTACTCGGCCATTAGGTTCCAATTATATAACTAAATTACTTAAAATTAAAACATTTTATATATTTTTCTTCTTAAAAAGCAGCTATGAATCAGTTTTGCACAAAAAGGAAATTGAAATTTTTAGTCATGAATCAGATAATAAATTGAAAATGACAGTTGTTGTAATAATATATATGTTTTTAAATTACGCAAAAAATATAATTTAAATAAAAACTTAAACGAAATAATTGAGTAAATATAAACAATTTTATATATCGGTCCAGCTGATTATTATTATTATTATTATTATTTATCTTGTTGTAACTATTTCCATTCATCTTGTTTTAAATATTATCAATCATTTGAAATCACCAATATTTTTCGTCGAATTATATACTTAATTTTTTCAATGCCAATTCAATCTTTCCAGATTCCAGATTTCAATTCCTTTATTCTGTTTCTTTCCATTTCAACAATGGGGGAAACAAGGGGCCTGAATGGCCGAGTGGCGCTCGGAACTATAGGTTTCGGGTTCGAGTCCCAGCGGTGCCATGGATGTTTGTAGTGGTTCGGAATCCACTTTAAAACCGTAGGTCCCGGTCCTAATAGGATCGTAGAGCGTTGCGGGGGCATTGTTACTCCGCGTCCGTGGCTTGTCTTCAAGTTACACGCGTCCCCTGGGTGATGCAAAGTGAGTAACGTCTGTGCAGCTCTTGCCTTAAGGCATCCAAGAACTCGCTGTCTAAGTCTTTGCCAGCTGCATTAGAACAAATAAATAAAAAACAATGGGTAAAAAAAAAAAAAAAATCGAGATCTATTATATTTTTAACATGGCATAACCTATCAACCGTCTTCCACGAAACAGTATTTGCACTGGCGAGCTGTTATAAATAAAATTTGAAACTTTCGATATTTTTTTTTCTTTCTAATGCAGCTGGAAAACACTTAGACAGCTCGGTCTTGGATGCCTTAAGGCAAGCGCTGCACAGACGTTACTCACTTTGCATTAACCAGAAGGCGCGTGTCACTTGGAGATAAGCCACGCACGCGGAGTAACAATGCCCCCCAGAACACTCTACGATCTTATTAGACCGGGACCTACAGTTTGGAGTGGATTCCGAACCACTACACACATCCATGGCACCGCCGGGACTCGAAGCCGGAACCTGTGGTGCCGAGCGCCAGAGCGCTAGCCACTCGGCCATTCAGGCCCCGAAACTTTCGATATTTCATAAAGCATTTCTGTTTTCACCTAATGTGTTCAGAAAAGAGGGACAAACCTTAATATTTTTTAATATTAATAATAACATTATTATTATTCGCTAATTTTTTTATATTATCTCATGCAGTAATGTTTTTTTTATTTATATTTTATTTATTTATTTACATATTTTTATTTTATTTATTTATTTATTTTATTATTATTATTATTATTTTTATTTTTATTTTTTTTTTTTGTCTGTAGAATACAAAACGGTTTAATGAGTTCAGCTTTACAATTAGATTGAAAAATTTTTCGCTAATGCAAATGTGCTTATATAACACCAAACCATCAGATTTAACACGACATCGTTGTAATATTAGTGGACGGGTTCAAATCCCGGTGGTGCCATGGATGTTTGCAGTGGTTCGCAATGCACTTTAAACTGTAGGTGCCGGTCTAATAGGGTAGTAAAGCGTTGCGGGGGGCATTGTTACTCCGCGTTCGTGGCTTATCTTCAAGTGACACGCGACCTCTGGGTAATGCAAAGTGAGTAACGTCTTGCTAAGTTAAAGGGGCCTGAATGGCTGAGTAGATAGCGCTCTGGCACTCGGTACCACAGGTTTCGAGTTCGCGTCCCGGCAGTGCCATGGATGTTTGCAGTGGTTCGGAATCCGCTGAAAACCGTAAGTCCCAGTCCTAATAGGATCGTAGAGCACTGCGGGGGTAGTGTTACTCCGCGTCTGTGGCTTATCTTCAAGTTACACGCGCCCCCTGGGTAATGCAAAGTGAGTAACATCTGTGCAGCGCTTGCCTTAAAGCATCCAAGACCAAGCTGTCTAAGTGTTTGCCAGCTGCATTGGAACAAACTAACTATTAAATATAATATTAGAATAATGGTGCAATGATTTATTTATTTTTCTGCATTACAGATCATGTGTTCCTCAGCGCAGGTATCATACTTATGTTGTTGGTTTCTTACCCCACTTGGTAGACAACAACCTCTAGATCAAGTCCAAGAACATGTGTGGTCTCATGGAAGGAGGGACAAGGGGAATGGCAGCTGCTATTGTGATGGAGCACTCGTAGGTAGAAGTCTGACTTGGCTCCGCGATGCTGAAGGAGGGGCAGTGCCTTCCGGGACGACTTTTAGGGGGAGGGGGAATACCCCGTATTTGCGTATCGTATGGAAGGAAACATGGAAAACTCCCACCAGGTGGTCCGAATAATGGGGGTGAGGTGCTGAATATCACGAACACCATCGAGGCTCCTCGTTTTTTGAAACAGTGTCTGCAACAAAGCGTCAGCCAATTAAATCTCAACCCTCATGATCATCAGCCGAGCACATTGTCGCTGAGCCACGAATCGGATTTGGTTTGTCGTTCTACAGTCATCTTGTGCTCACGATGACTAAACAGACCGGAACTTACAGTTTAACAAGGACTTCGAACCACTAACCAACATCCATGCCATCGCCAGAATTCGAACCTGAAGCCTGTAATACCGAAGGCCACAGCGCTAGGCATTTGACCACCAGGCCGCCCTGAGTTGGACATCATGCTTATATCATCATATAGTAAATCAAGAACAAGTTCTTGATCAGGTAGGAAGGGGGGTGGGAAAAGTATCCCGCATTTAGAAGTCCTGTATACTACTGTGCCCAAAAAGTAAGATCAATAATTATTTTTATTTTCAAAAACTCTTTATTTATTCTTCCAAATTTATTTCATCGCCTTCAAATTAATCCCCTCCGGACACAATGCACTTATGCAAAGTTATTTTCCAATCCTCAATGCATGTTGAAAAGTCATCAACAGGGATGGCCTTCAAAGCGCGCGCCGATTCACGTTGAATCTCTTCGATCGACTCAAAACGGTGTGCCCGGTGTGGTCTTTTGAGTTTAGGGAATAGTCAGAAGTCGCATGGTGTGAATACGGTGGTTGTGGAACGATATGGGTTTCATTTTGGGCGAAAACGTCACGAACAATCAATGCAGTGTGAGCTGACGCATTCAGTGTTTTCGATACCAATCGAGATTTGACGAGCCCAAAACATCCTTTAAAATGGATTTTTTAATTCCAACATCATCAGCAAGGTCTCTAATTATAAATCGATGGTTTGCAAACACCAAATCTTTTTTTGGACGTGACCTACGTCGCTTGAGGTGGATGGTCGATCAGAGGACTCTTCGTCTCCATCGCGTTCTCTGCCTTCTTTGAACTGTTTTTACTCCTTCTATACATTTCTTTTCGATACTAGAATGCTCACCGAATGCCTTCTGCAACATTCTGTACGTTTCCGCAAACAAAATTGAATGCAAGTTTTTTGCTCAATGAATTCAGGCATTTCAAAAATCGCCGGAATCAGTTTTAGCGTCTCACAAAGCCTCGCGTAACTCAAACACTAATGAATATTTTGACGCCACATTTCCCACAGATGTCAAGGACAGTGCCAGCAACCTAAAAAAGAACAAAAAAAATTGAAATTCCATAAGTCCCGGTAATTTTTAATTGAAAATGGGTCTTATTTTTTGGACACAGTACTAACTTTATCTATGCAGTCGTCCATAAGAGAGTTTAGCTTTCTTAAAATTTAGATTCTTCAAAAAAAAAAAAAAAAAAAAAAAGTTAAAAAATAAATAAATAAATAATAATAATAATAATTAAAAATCTGATATCCATTTATTTACTACAAATTCCCTCTACAACTGAAAACAATGAATTCGTAGAAAGTCAGCTCTGATCCTATTTCATTCTACGTAACGTAATGTTGCTTTGTAAATAGTGTTGGGTTTTAATGATCACTGTCATATAAGAAAGTGGAACTCGTAAATCCTTCAAACCGTCGCGACAAAAATAATTGTTTAAAGCATACTCAACATACATGTAAAGAATAGAAGAATGCATGAAATCCTACCATCCGTTACGTGGGCAACATGTATTTAAATTAACATTTATTATTATTATTTTTTACATTTATTATTTTTCTAATTTTATTTTATCCCTGTCTAAATGAATTGCTGTTCATATAAAATAAACAATTAATATAAAAAAAAAAATTTTTTTTAAATCAATTCCTACTTTTTTTTCACTCTATTGCAGAAAGTCCTTTATAAATAATTTTCATTCATTTTTTTAAAGTTTATCTGGCGCCATCTGTTGGTAGCTATATGCAACTTGTATCTAAAAAAAAAACTAAAATTAATTAATTAAATTTAATGAATGAATTAATATTTGAAAAAAACTGTATTAACTTCCAGTGTCATCCACTACAAGTCCAAAAAAATGTATTTGAACTTGAGTGGATCAATAAAAAGTATTTTATTGACGATTGAAAATGTGAACAAGATATACAGAGGGAGAATGTGAGCTAATAGAAGGAATTGAAAAAAAATAATAATAAAACGTAACAGAACATAAATTAAAAATAATTTGTTTTTTTTTCGCTTTAAAAATTTGACCTTAAAAAGTTTGAGTCATAGATTTCATTAAATAATTTATTTATTTATTTATTTTTCTCACATTGAATTATGCAGACTGATTTTTTTTTTTTTTTTTTTTCACGCTCAGTTTGATTTCGAGTTTTGTTTTTCTCGTTATGCCATTTTGGCGAATAATTAGTTGTTTTTGTATGAATTATTTAACTGTTAAAATGCGATTTATAAGCGGATATTGCACAGTTTATTTATTCATAATATACATGCGGATTTTGTAATTAAAAAAAACTGATAAGGATTCTTTTTTTGGAATAAAAGTATTAAATTTCTTCTTGGTGATTTTTTAATTATTAATAAAGCATTGCTACTATAGTAACTAATGGTTTTTATAGTAAAGTAAGTCCCAAGGACAGCTGTGAAATAAGATTTTAAAATGAAAATTTATATCTGAACTTTTGAAAACTTTTCGCAAACATAAGAAATTCCTGCCACCATATAATGATGATTAGATTTTCCAAAAATTCTTGTTTCATTTGTCAAAATTATAACAAATTTACCATATTCGTTCTGAAAATTCTATGAATATTCATTTATTTTTTTATTTTTTTGTGTGTTAATTGAAATGCTGACATTTTCACCGTATTGAAATGTAATAATAATAATAAAACCCAGCATTCTTTTTTCTGAGGGACTTAAAATATAATTCAATAATAATACATTTTTTATTTAAATAAATTTTACTTAACATAGGACGATACACAAAAAAAAATATAAGTATTTTTAATAATTTAATGTGTGCAGATTGCAAGAAAATATATTTCCTTTTGTTGATAATATAGTGATATCATATTTAATATTGAATGTGAGCTTAAACAGGAAATATAATTTATTTAGTAAGTTTTTTTTTCATATATGTAATATACACTGAAGTGACAAAAGTCATGGGATACCTCTTAATATCGTGTCGGCCCTCCTTTCGCCCGGCGAAGTGCAGCAACTCGACGTGGCATGGACTCAACAAGTCGTTGGAAGTCTTCTGCAGGAATATTGAGCCATGCTGTCTCGATAGACGTCCATAATTGTGAAAGCGTTGATGGTGCAGGATTTTGGGCACGAACAGACCTCTCGATGATGTCCCATAAATGCTCGATGGGATTCATGTCGGGCGATCTAGGTGGCCGATCATTCGTTGGAATTGTCCAGAATGTTCTTCAAACCAATCGCGAACAGTTGTGGCCCGGTGACATGGCGCATTGTCATCCATAAAAATCCCATCGTTGTTTGGGTACTTGAAGTCCATGAATGGCTGCAAGCGATCTCCAAGTAGCTGAACATAAGCATTTCCAGTCAATGTTCGGTCCAGTCGCACCAGAGGACCAAGTCCATGCCATGAAAAAACAGCCCACACCATTACGGAGCCACCACCAGCTTGAACAGTGCCTTGCTGACAGTTTGGGTCCATGGCTTCGTGGGGTCTGCGCCACACTCGAACCCTACCATCAGCTCTTACCAACTGAAATCGTGACTCATCGGACCAGGCCACGGTTTTCCATTCATCTAGGGACCAACCGATATGCTCACGTGCCCACGAGAGTCGCTGCAAGCGATGTCGTTCTGTCAGTAAAGGCACTCGAGTCGGTCTTCTGCTGGAATAGCCCAAGAAAGCCAAATTTCTCCGCACAGTTCTAACAGACAAGTCCCTTGTACGTCCCACATTGATTTCTGCGGTTATTTGACGCAGTGTTGCTTGTCTGTTAGAATTTACGACTCTTTGCAGACGTCGCCGGTCTCGGTCGTTAGTGCAGGCGGTCGACCACTGCGCTGTCCATGGTGGGATGTTATGCCTGAAATTTCATACTCGGCACACTCTTGACACAGTGGATCTGGGAATGTTGAATTCCCTAACGATTTCCGAAATGGCATGACCCATGCGTCTAGCTCCAACTAACATTCCGCGTTCAAAGTCTGTTAATTCCTGTCGTGCGGTCATCATCGCGTCAAAACCTCTTCACATGAATAACTTGAACAGAAATGAAAGCTCTGCGAAAGCACTGCGCATTTATACCTGTTCTACGCGATGCTACTGCCATCTGAAAATTTGCATATTGCTATCCCATGACTTTTGTCACTTCAGTGTATACATATATATATATTCTTATCCCACTTGGAAGAAGACAGTAACATCTACACCAAGTCCAAGAACCTGTGTGGTCTCATGGAAGGAGAGAAAAAGGGTAACTTCTGTTGTGATGTAATATTCGTAGGTAAAATTATGACTTGGCTCCGTGTCACTGAAGAAAGGGACAGTGCCTTCTGGGAGGACTATTAATAGGGAAGGGGGAACTCACCCTCATTTGCGTATTGTATAGGAGAAAATCTGGGAAACTCCCACTAGGTAGGTGGTCCGACTCACGAGGCAATATGTTGAACTTCCCAAACGCCATCGAGTCTCCTCGTTTTTAAAGCAGTGAGACTCAACCTCTACAACCTCCACCAACCGATCTCTACAACTATTCTAACTCTACAACTCTACAACCATGCCGGTATCGGATTAAATCTCCGCCCTAATATTCAC
>BPLQ01007327.1:0-54076 GCA_021605075.1 Caerostris darwini | reverse complement strand
TGTATGGCGTATTATTAACTATTTAATTTGTAAAGACCTACAACCACCGGAAACTTGTCATTCCTTTGAACAGATCGGATTCGTATCCGGTAAGGGCTTGGGACCATCACATACGCCCTTTCAAGAGACAGACATAAAATATATCATCACAATACCGTAATAATATAAAAATTACATGCAATTTTATTTTAATACAAAGTAATATTTACAAGTGCATATTGACACCAATATCAACATGACAGCCATCAGCTTATTCGAATCAATTAGATATTTATTTCTTTTTTTTTTTTCCCCGCCTCCAAAACGTTTGAATTTGATTCCTCCAAGAAAATTAGTAAAATAGTTTTCGAGTAATAACCAGTTACGGCGATGATACAAATTTTGTTTAATTTTTTTATATTTAATTAATTTATTTCGCTTTCTTTGATTTTTCCCATAATTTTTCTCTGATTTTTTTTTTTTTTTTTTTTTGGCTTAAATTTTTCTAAAATTAAAAAAATAATAATAATATCGTTTTATTTGAGGGTATCCTTATTTCACGCATGTTGTGGTTTTGGTAAACAGCAATCAACACAAAGTAACGTATTTAAAAAAATTGTAACAATCGGTTTTCAACTCAACTAGTATTTATTATTTTAAGTAATTTTACTGTATTTACCACATTGAAAGGAATAGATGGGAAAGGAACTTATGCGTTTTACAACAAAAGCATGCTTATGCTAAGTACAAATGGGTCATGATCTAATCACATTATAAGTTTAAATGAAATCAGTGACGGACAGTTATTAATTTCTTTGTGAATTATTTTATAAAGCTAAGCTATCACATATACTAGTAAATAGCATGTATACTGCAATATCTGGTGCTAAAGTATATCTGACATCTTTGGCTAATAAACTGTAGCATTGGCCCTGTCATTTTGGAGAGGGGTTACCATAATTAACATTTGGAACGGGAAGGGGTCAATCGAACAGTCTTAGCCTCTACCTTTATCACGTGTAGAGGCTAAGAATGTTCCTAATTAAATATTGTTGTTCTTTTAAACTAAAATAAATTTGTTTAGTGATTGTTTTAAAATAATTTATTAATTCAATAATAAATAAAATTAATTAATAAATAAATTATTATTTTAATAAAAAATTTATTAAAATAATAATTAATTCTGGTTATTCATTAAAAAGAATAACCAGAACGATTATTCGTTCGTTAGAACCAGAACGAACGAACAACATGCTTCGTTTCATAAACCACAGCTGATTATATGAAAAGAAAATAAACGTTAGCAGAAGATATAGGAAGTGAAGTAATTAAACAGAAAACATGGGGTTGGGAGAGGGGGTGAAGTGAATAATCCCTCAACTGAGATATAAAAAATAAATAAATAAAAACACGGTGAGTGGGGTGTTTTGTTCTGAACTAAAAAAACTTCACTCTTAAAACTGAACTGAATTCTACAATTAAAATGGGCTTTCCTGCTAAAGGAAGAAAAGTCAACGAGGAAAAAAGGTTCCAAGGAACACCTAAGCCATATGGATATATCCCCAATTTCCAACAGATGATGAAAACAGAAGTGCTGTTCTAAAAAACTTTACTCTTAAAACTGAACTGAATTCTACAATTAAAATGGGCTTTCCTGCTAAAGGAAGAAAAGTCAACGAGGAAAAAAGATTTCAAGGAGCACCTAAGCCATATGGCTATATCCTCAATTTCCAACAGATGATGAAAACAGAAGTGCTGTTCTAAAAAAACTTTACTCTTAAAACTGAACTGAATTCTACAATTAAAATGGGCTTTCCTGCTAAAGGAAGAAAAGTCAACGAGGAAAAAAGATTTCAAGGGAGCACCTAAGCCATATGGCTATATCCTCAATTTCCAACAGATGATGAAAACAGAAGTGCTGTTCTAAAAAACTTTACTCTTAAAACTGAACTGAATTCTACAATTAAAATGGGCTTTCCTGCTAAAGGAAGAAAAGTCAACGAGGAAAAAAGATTTCAAGGAGCACCTAAGCCATATGGCTATATCCTCAATTTCCAACAGATGATGAAAACAGAAGTGCTGTTCTAAAAAAACTTTACTCTTAAAACTGAACTGAATTCTACAATTAAAATGGGCTTTCCTGCTAAAGGAAGAAAAGTCAACGAGGAAAAAAGGTTCCAAGGAACACCTAAGCCATATGGATATATCCCCAATTTCCAACAGATGACGAGAACAGAAGTGCTGTTCTTATTCATTTGAATAGTGTGGAAATTTAAATGAAGGAAGAAATGATAATTTGCAAATCGTGGCTACAGAAATGGGTGTTCTAAAGACATTTCTGAATTAATAATGTTTCCATTTAAAGAAAGTATTTCTTTGAATGTATTCGTAAAAGAGCTATTAGTTGTTTCTATGGAAAAGCGAAAAAAAAAAAGCAGATAAAAAAAGAAAATAGGAAGAGATGGAAGAAAGAAAATGAAAAGATAAGGTGGAAAAAAGGGAAAAAGAATTTCAAGGAAAACCATATGATATATTGCCAATTTCAAAATTAAAGATTATGAAATTGATGAAACTGTTCTAAAAGAAAGATGTTGTTTCAGAAAAACTGAAAAAAAAAAAAATGAAAAAAAGAAAACAAAGGAAAAAAGAAAAAAATGAAAAGATGAGGTGGAACCAAAAGGGGTAAAAGGATTTCAAGGAGCACCTAAAAACCACATGACTATATCCCCATTTTCGAACAGATGAAGAGAATTAAAGTGCAGTTCATTGAAGTGCATTTGGGTAGTGTAGAAATTTAAATAAAGAAAGAAATGAAATTTTGCAAATCGTCGCTACAGAAATGGGAAAAAGACATTTTCTGCACTAATAATGTTTGATTTAAAAAGTAAGTACCGAAATTAAAGATTATGAATTGATGAAAATTCGTAAAAGAGCTATTAGTTGTTGTTATGGAAAAGCGAAAATAAAAAAAAAAGCAGATAAAAAAAGAAAACAAAGAAAGAGATGGAAGAAAGAAAACGAAAAGATGAGGTGGAACCAAAAGGGGAAAAAGGATTTCAAGGAGCACTTAAACCATATGATTATATCGCCAATTTCAAAATTAAAGATTATGAAATTGATGAAACATTCGTAAAAGAGCTATTAGATGTTGTTTTAGAAAAGCGAAAAAAAACATATGAAAAAAGAAAACAAAGGAAGAGAAGAAAGAAAATGAAAAGATGAGGTGGAACCAAAAGGGGAAAAAGGATTTCAAGGAGCACCTAAAACCACATGACTATATCCCCATTTTCGAACAGATGAAGAGAATTAAAGTGCAGTTCATTGAAGTGCATTTGGGTAGTGTAGAAATTTAAATAAAGAAAGAAATGAAATTTTGCAAATCGTCGCTACAGAAATGGGAATTAAAGACATTTTCTGGACTAATAATGTTTGATTTAAAGAAAGTAATTACCGAAATTAAAGATTATGAAATTGATAAAAATTTCGTAAAAGAACTATTAGATGATGTTAGGGAAAGGCGAAAACAACAACAAAATGAAGCAGATGAAAAAAGAAAACAAAGGAATAGATGGAAGAAAGAAAACGAAAAGATGAGGTGGAACCAAAAGGGGAAAAAAGATTTCAAGGAGCACCTAAACCATATGACTATATCCCCAATTTCGAACAGATGAAGAGAATTGAAGTGCATTTGGGTAGTGTAGAAATTTAAATAAAGGAAGAAATGAAGTTTTACAAATCGTTACTACAGAAATGGGAGTTAAAGACATTTCTGGATTAATAACGTTTAATTTAAAGAAAGTAATTACGAAATTGAAGATTATGAAATTGATGAAAAATTTGTAAAAGAGCTATTAGATGGTGTGAAGTCAAAAGCAGATCTTCGTGACATTTTACAGAACTTCAATCCCAAATGTAACGGCATTGATATTAAATTACGATTATTATACTAAGAGTATTACATTACGATTATTTAATCTTATTTGAAAGACAAGTAAATAGAGCCGAAATTAGAAGATAACTGCGGGTATCCTATCTCATCGGATTTTTGTCATATGACTTTGCACAAATAATCGCTCTTGAAAAAGAGGGTGTAACATAAAACTATGAAGAAAAGAAAGAAAGAATTAAGAAAATATTGCTAAAGAGATAAAAATTAACTCCCTAGAAGTTCTTTTCACCAGACATCACAAAAGAAGTGAAATTATATGATATGACTTTGTGTATGAATTCAAAAATTATTTTCATGTATGGATTCGAAGTCTAGGAATCCAAACATTCGAATAGTTATGTGAGCTAATAATTAGTGATCAGATAAAAACGAAATGTTTCTTCAGTCGTCCGAAAATATTTTATCAACAAATGGTCCAATTTCAAGACGGCTGATGAAACAGCGAATAAGCTAGGTGACCATGCAAATATTCCAGTCAAAAAATTTTCATGAAAAAGAGGATGTAACAGAAAACTATGAACTGATTAAGAAAATATTGCTAAAAAGATATAAAATAACTCCCGGGAAGTTCCCTTCACTTCGTTTCACAGAGATATTATATGGTATGACTGTGCATGAACTCAAAAATTATTTTCATGAATGGATTCGAGGTCTAGGAATGGAAACCTTCGAAACCTTGATAAAATGAAATGTTTCTTCAGATGTTAGAGAACATCTTGTGAAAGAATAGCCCAATTTCAAGACCCCTGATGAAATAGCGAAAAAGCTAGACTATGAAAATGTTCGAATCAATCTCAGCGAAGAGTTGAAAAACTATAAGAAAGGTTTTGAATACGACAGAGAAGTAAGAAGATATTCAAAAGAAATGAAACATGTTCCGCAACAATTCAGATGGAAACGGTCATCATTTAGCTGGAGAATATCCTGAGAAACGTATGAAGCAAGACACCACCGTAAAACAAGATAAAAAAGAACAATTTAAAGATCGAAATATACCTTTCTATATTCTAAATATTCGTTTTGATGTTCTTATGTTTAAAAAGTATAGGATAAGACGTAAAAGCTCTTCATAAAAAGTTTCTAAAATTATGTGCTATTCTTAAAAATGATTATTCTTGGCTGGAATTGGTAGTCATTTGATGTGTTGTTTTACCACAATATTCTTTTTTTTTTTTAAATTTTAGTATGAGATATATTTTTCAACGCCCTTCATAACCTTAAATATAATTCAATCCGAAATAGAATGAATGAAGTCCTTCAACCTACAAAAGTTACAAAGGTTCTTTCGGATACATTCCCCGAAAATTAGTTACAATTCAAACTAGTGAAAGCCCAGTAATCTGAGAACAATCTAAAGGTTGTCCTCAAGGTTCTTGTAATGGATGAATAATGTGGAATTATGTAGCAGATGAGGTATGTAATTATGAAAGACCTCCTGCAGTGCATTTGTAAATGACTTCGTATTTGCCATTAAAAGTCCTACTAGATTTGGAATTGAAAAACTTTCAAACGAATCCCGCCAGAAATTTAAAATTTCGATAGATAAACATCAGTTATCTAAACACAGAGATAGTCATAGGAAAGCTTTCAAGAGAGCCCGTCATCAAATGGGAAAATGACTCCAACGATAAAAAAAAAATAGTTAAGTACTTAGCTATATTCATCGACGAAAAAATCAATTGGGCAAAAAACAAGGCAACAAGGCAAAAAAGCAACAAATCTAAGTCGTTTGTTACGAAGGAGTACCAGTAATACCTGGGAAACAAAACAAGAATTCAGATGACTCTTATCCAAGACGATAGCGGAAAGAGTGTTTAAGTCATGAGAGCAACGGTTTGGGCAGTCTTTTAGAATTGAAAGAAAATTGCAATCCATTCAAAGGCTCGTCCTTCTGTATATAACTGGGCCATGCATAACCACATAAACAGCGGCTCTTGAGATTATCACAGGCCTCGTCCCCTTTCACTTAAAATTGCAAGCAGAAGCTGCATTCACTGTTGTGTCCAGAACAAGGAAGAACTCACAGATGAAAACACTTCAAATAATTGCAGATGACTTCGAGAAGAAGATTGCAGGATTGTAATTCCCATCAAATCCATAGTTTTAATATCTGTAATCAAGTTGACATTCAAACACAGTTTTCTTCAACTAACGCTCAGACTTTTTATATGGAGGGCTCCAAATCAAGTGAAGGCACAGGGCCAGCAGATGGCTCCTTCAAAAACGGAATTAAAATCTCAGGGTGGCTGGGTTAATTGAACTCTCATAACTCCATTTTCCAAGACGAGTTAATAACCATTTGTTAAACAATTCGACAAGTTTTCACAACAAAATATAGTGTAAAAATATGGTCTGACAGCCACTTTGGATTACTAGTCATCTTAAATCCTCATACACCACATCTCCTTATACACCACCGCTTGCAAGAGAAATCCAGTGTTCTCTCCACTCCAATAAACAGATATTAGGATGGATTAAAGAGCACATCGGACATACCAAACAAGGCATATCTAAAGGCCAGCCAATTCAATTAAAAAGTCCCCTTTCAGAGTTGAAAGGCTTATTAAATAATCCCCTCCTTTCAAAACGACAAAAACAGTGGGATGAAGGATTAACGAGTCGACCTGTTTACCAAATTATTAAGAAACTGCCAACATATTCAGCTGGATGGACAAGAGAAGAAATTGTGTTTTTTACAGGACATGGTTCATTACCTTTTTATATGCAACGTTTCCATCTGAGGTACTCAAGTTTTTGTTCCTGTGGAAACCTACGTAATCTTTTTTCACTGTTCTACCTCCTGCCCACTTAGATTATCATGGCATTTGAAGAAATCTTCTGAAGCCAGTATTAATCTATAGAAGATTAACATTTTAAAATGCAAAGGGTCTCGACTCAAAATTAGAAGCATGTTAAATTTTATTTGTGAAAATCATATTTTAATTATCCCAGACTAAGCGTCAAATGGTCCCTTTATTCAATGTAACAGAGTTTTTATTTATATATTTTTTTTTAATTTTACTCTGTGTGTGAATGTATATTTGCAGGGTAATTTTACTTTATAAAATAATTTACGTGTTTACTTATCTTATGTGTATATATAAGATAATTTTGTTTTTTATAATAATTTATGTGTTTATATATAGTGCGTGTATATTCAAAGTGATTGTACACTTAAAATAATCTACGTGTTTGTATATTTAAGGTAATTTATTTTTATGAAATAATTTATGCTTGTGTATATATTTAAGGTAATTTTACCTTACTATGTTTGATATTTAAGGTGATTTGCTTTACAAAATAATTTATTGATGTGTATATATTTAAGGTAATTTTGCTTTATAAAATAATTTACGTGGGTGTATCCATTATGTATGTATATCGTATGTATTATGTATATTATGAATTTAACCCGACCCGCCCGAAGGCATACGGAATCTGAGTAACCAATCGCTACGACAGCAACCCCCCTCCCAACAGAGGAAGGCCCCGCCTCGGCTACCAGGATAAGGTACTACAACAATGCAACCCCTTTTTACAATTGGCTGCCCACAACGGGCCTTATGTACCCCCTAGGCTTATGTACTCCCGCCCCCCCCCCAGAAAAGCGAACACATTATTATAGCGTTGTGCCGTATATCTAGGGTAAATTAATTTTGAAACAATTTGTTATTTTATTCCATACATGCCACTTTTTAATTTGCACATTCCCTAATATTTTTTATGTGAATTTTATTTATCTTTTTTTTAGTAGTTGTTGTTTTAGTTTTATTAAATTGATTTACAATTTTAAAAATACATATGTCTGTAGATTATACTATCCGTTATATTTACCTAACTGACTCTCGTTCCATAATTTTAAGAATTAAGGCTTTGCAATAGAATTTCGCCAATCTTAGCAACTATGTATCTCGATGAACCACTACTTCACGCTGATGCTTAAATAAAAATATTTCAATAATCATTAGTATATTTTACTGAAACATAAATGTAGATAAATAAAAATTAATTAAAAACAGTCCACTTAATACATCATATAGCTTTAAAATGTTTCTTTCTTCCGTTTTCTTTCAAAATTAATTAATAATAACAGGTTTTTAGATGCTTATTTTTATACTTTTCAACACCTTTTTTATTATTATTAAAGCCGTATTGAATGAAATACTCCATTTTATAATTTTATAAAGGAAAAAAACTTTTTAATTGAGTCCAATGACATAAGCAATTGATAAATAAAACAAATGACACTCATTATACAAAGGCAATTAACAACTGATAATGAGTTTTATCAGTATTTGTAATTATGTTTTCATAAAAAAAAATACACTCATGTCCATAAATTAAGGATAATTCAGAATCACACAGAAATTGAACTCTAAAATAAAAATTTCACCTGTAGAATTATCACACGCATCTTGAAGAAGAATATGCAAATTACAGGAAACCACCAGATGGCGCGGATAGTACATCACAATGACGAGAGTGTAAGAGAGGGGTATATAAGGAATGGTGGCAAAGAAGTAAAATTGTTCGCAAGCGCTTTAAAAGCCTTTCAGTGCAATAACCGCATAGTTATGGCACAAAGGAAGCATTTGGATGATTTTTTACGTGGTAGAATTATCGGACGACTGGAATGTGGACGTACCCAGCTGGAAGTATCAGAGGAACTTGGAATCGCCCAGAGTGTCATCTCCAGGCTTTGGCAACGATTCCAAGATGATGATAATGTGAGTAGATGTTACAGCACAGGTCGCCCCCGAGTTACAACGCCGAATGAGGACAGGTATTTAGCAGTTACTGTCAAAAGAAACAGACGGAGCACAGCATCAGACCTGTCTCGTCAGCTCTCTTCAGCTACCGGTACGACAGTTTCAAGGCAGACCGTGTACAGACGCTTACGGCACATTGGTCTATATGCTCGTAGGCCTGTCAGATGTGTTCCACTTACCGCAACTCACTGTCGCCTGCGATTAACCTGGAGTAGAGAGCATGCATTGGGGACACCGCAACAGTGGTCTTGTGTGATGTTTTCCGACGAGTCCAGGTTTAGTTCGCAGTCTGATTCTCGCCGGACTTTCATATGGAGAGCACCAGGTACCCATTATCACCAAGAGAACACCATTGGACGACACCGTTACGGTGGTGCAGGAGGGAGGAATTATTCTTGGTTCCAGAACTGACCTGCATGTTCAGAGTGTAACGATGATAGGCCACATCTATCGGGATGTCATTCTGGAACAACATGTACGTTTGTTTCGGGGCGCCATGGGTGCTGAATTTCTGTTTATGGATGACAACGCCCGTCCTCACCGTGCAAACATTGTAGACGTATGCCTTCAATTGGAGGATATTACCCGTATGGATTGGCCAGCATACTCATCGGACTTGAATCCAATAGAGCATGTGTGGGATATGCTTGGCCGACGAATTGCAGCCCGTCAACTCCCTCCCACCTGTCAACCGGAACTTCGGCGGGCATTGCCTGATGAGTGGTGTAATATTCCCCAAGATCAGATTGATAATTTGATACTCAGCATGCCTATGCGTTGTATGGCCTGTATTGCATCGTCCGGGAGACATACTCCATATTAACCATCATACTAACCATGTTATACTGTTTTTTGTAAATAGGTTCTTTTTTTAAATTTGCTCCAGGGAGTAAAAATCGCAATTTTTATTAATTATGTCAAACATATAGCATCTTTTTTGCTCTTTACCTTTTGTTTAATAAACAGACTTTACAAATAAGTCAAATTTGTTTTGCCGCTGTTTCTTTCTTTGCCTGAACTTCATTATCCTTAATTTATGGACATATGTGTAGATATACATATTGTAATAGATAATTGATGTAAAAAGTTGCCTATATTTTTAGCTATAGTATCTTGAACATATATAAAAAATTTCATCTTAATCTGATAAATCCTAGATGAATTATAAATGGACAAACAGAAAGAGCCTACAGATCTAAAGGGTGTCCCAAATTTCTACAAGAAATCGTGAATTTTGAGAATTCATGGTTATTCACGATTCAAGAGTGTACCAAAATTTTGCTTGAATTTGTGAAATTTTGTTTGAATTTTGAGAACATCGAGATCGCATTTCGCCATTTATATAATTCAGGGTTTCCAACTTACCCAGTGTATCCCAAATTCACGCAATTTTGAGATACCCCTTCTATATTGGTATAGATATAGATAAACTTCATCCATATTTGTAATTTTTTTTCACAAAAGAAATTATATACACGCATTGTAATAGATAATTGATGCAAAAGGTAGCCTATATTTTAAACTATTATATCTTGAACAGGTTTTAAAAAATTTCATCTTAATCTGTTATATCCTTGATGAGTTATAAAAGGCCAAACAGACAAGAAAGACCGATTTATATAGTAGTATACGTATATGCGTGTGTGTGTGTATTTTTTTTTCCAGATATATATAAAGATATTTTTTTATTACAAACGGTACCAATATTGTTTGGATTTAGTTAATAATATATTTTACTTAGGTAAGTTCTGTTGAGAAAAAATTGCACTAAAATTGTTCAATTTGAAAAGAAAATTCAAAAGAACAATATCCAACAACGTGTGTAAAACATCAGCGTAGATAGGCAGGCTGCTTGGTTGGAGTTATCTGGTTTTCTCGCATACAACGCGCAAATGTGGTGCATTACTCCTAAAAATTCTTTGGGAAGGCAATGCACTCCCTTGGTCGCGCAGCAATGGCTGTTTAAGGGGATCATAAGTGAATAAAAAAAATAATAAAAAATAAAAAAAGACAACGGTTCTATTCCAGCTGATGGAGTGTGCTATCATTACTGCTACGAAAAGCTTGTGGACTTAGGGAAAAAATGATAACTTCTGATTATGTTATCAAAATTCAGGTTTTGGTTTGTCACTCAACGGTCATCTTGTACACACGAGGGATAAACAGACCTGAACCTACAGTTTAAAGCGGATTCCGAACCACTAACAAACTTCCATACCACAGCCAGGATTCGAACCTGAAGCCTGTGATGTCGAAACGCTAGCCCTTTGGCCACCAGGCCGCTCACAATTCAGGAGAGAGAAAAAGAATTTTGATGGAGAATTTTGAAAGAATAATCATTTTTTTCAATAGAAACTTTTAGAATCAGAATTTTTTTTCCGTTTAGAATTAGAATCAGAAATTATTTTCCAGTTAGAACTAGAATCAAAAACTATTTCCAATTTTCTTAAAGAATAATGGGGAAAAGTTTCCGTTTAAGTCGAAAAATTTCAACAAAAGTAAAAAATATAAATCAATCAGAAAAGCATGATTATTTTAAAAAAACATTTTCTGTAAAGCATTTTCTACATATTCATAGAATATCTAGAAAACGTTTAACTATTTTATTCAAAATATTAATATTTAAACTTCGATTTCTTATAACGCCTGTGTTCTGTCTTTTAAAGGATTTTTCGTAAAAATTTGTTTATAAAATTATTATTTTCTATTACCATTCATATCTTCCGAACTCCTTTATTAGTAATAGAAAAAAATAAAAATTAATTGAAAATTGTGTTTAAAACATGGTTTTGTTACTCGTTTTGCTTTGTAAGGGTAGATTTTAAAAAAGCAGCTGCAAAAATTTTTGTGGTAAATAATTCCCACGAGATAAAGTCAAAATCCAAGAGCATGTCTAGACAATGAGATCATTTCTAGTGCGCAGTTAATATTTTAACCATCGAAACTGCTCGAAAAACAGACTGAACTCTTTCCCCCAAATTCATAATAATGCATTCATCCAACCTGTCAGTTGAAGGGCGAATGAACTACTTCTACTTCTGTTGCTATGCAACCTTTCGAGATACTGATTCTCGACTTGAAATAAGTTCAAGCTCTGTTTTTTTGATTAAAAATGCTTGTAAACGAAAATCAAGAAATGAATTCTTTTATTAATTTTAAATCATTAGTTTTTTTATTTATAAGGACTTAGCAAAAGTTAATAGATAAAATGAGGAATCAATCAGTTTTTTGAATATGTGATGAATGATTTTTGTAGAAGCAAACATGGGCAATTTTTATAGAGCTGTCTAATGCAAATGTCTTAAAAGGACGTAAACAACAAAGTTTTAAAATAAATGATTCATTTAATTCACAACGTTACATGCATTAAAATTGAAATGTTGTAATATAATAATTATTAAGTAAATTGATATTTGAAAAAAATTAAGTTAGTTGCTCGACAAGCTATTTCTAAGCTGGATAAAAATATAATGGTTTATATTTTTATCCAGCTTAGAAATCAATCTTTTTTTATCTAAAAATATAAACCATTGTCCATAATGCTTTATATTTTTATATGATGGTTAATGAAAAAAGCACGCAACCATGGCAAAACATCAGTGGGACTCGAGTCTGTTTGAAGAAGAGTTTATGGGTTCGTTTCTCATCAGTTTAACTTGGACCAGTTGATGAAATAAACAAGTGATTCTCAAACTCCGGTTCGCAGTCTTCTAGGGGACCATGATGTGTTTTGAGAGGAACCGCGGATGGATCACTATGTTAAAATTATATATTAGTATTTAAACACGCTTTTTATATTTAGTCACGTCGTATATTTTTTTTGTTTTTTTTTTCTTGGTGAAATATTGTTTTCTAAATGATGCTTGTTATACTTTGACTGTTCTATTATCTTAATTAATAGGCTTATTTAATCTAGTTTATAATCGGCTCGACTCGTGGCTTAGTGACAACGTGCGCCGCCGATGAGCATTAGGGCTGAGGTTCAATCCGCTGGCTGCTTTGTTGTAGACACTGTTTCACAAAACGAGGTGACTCGATGTCATTTGTGATGTTCAGTATCTTGCCTCGTTAGTCAGAGTGGTGGACGTTTTCTCACCTGCGATACTCATATGCGGGGTTGCTCCCCCTAAAAGCCATCTCGGAAGGCACTGTCCTCCTTCTTCAGTGATGAGGAGCCAAGTCAGACTTCTATCTACTGGTGCTACCCCTCACCCTTTCATGAGAAAACATGCATTCATGGACTTGGAATAGATGTTGCTGCCGACCAAGTGGTATAAGAAACAGTCCATTAATTTAATTTTTATAATGCTGTTCAGTATAACAGTTAAACTAATGAATTTTTTTTACTGTGTAACATCAGTGGAGCTCGTGTATCACTTATGTATCATCACACGAACAGCCCAACGATGGGTGATGAGAGGAGTACAATCCATTCTGAAAGAACTTCTAGAGGTAACTGCCCCAAATTTGTGTGTCGTATGGGAGAAAAACCAGAAAATCCCACCCGGCAGCTCGACTATCGATACGAGACGATTTTCAGGCATATTATCACAATAGCCATAGAGTAAACTAATATTAAGATAGTAATTTGCTATTTAGAATGTTTGATGAACGATGTTTTTTTAAACTGATGTTTATGATAAGTTTTGTTTATAGTTTTGTGAGCAAAATAAAATTTTAAATTTTAATTTTTCAAAGGGTTGCGAGAAATAAAAAAAAAATTAGAGAACGTCACACAAGAAATCCCCAAAAAAATTGAAAGCCAGTGTAATAGATGGACGCGTCGTAACTACAATATGTATTTATAAATATGCCTCTCTGGGAAATGTAATCAAAGAAAAAAAAAATTTTTTGATGAAATTTTTTTTATAGGGTAACTGGATAATTTTCATGACGATTTGGGTGTCAATATGTATTTATAAATATTTCTGTATTAAGGCAAAATTGTTATTTGAGGTATAATATTGAAAGGCTTATTGCGTATCTTTAGTGTTTAATGAGCATTTTGGGGAGTCGGATTATTTTGTTCTTTCTAGTTTCCAGTTATTGTTATAGGATTTTAGAGATTAAAGTGCTAAACAACACTACATAAAATTTTTTGCTATGACCTGTTTTCGAACTTGGGTTTTTGCTCAAATTTATTATTAGGAAGAGCTTTTTGTACTTGAGAATAGGGAGTCTAGTTCTTTTTATATATGATTATAGAGTAGTTTGTTTGGCTTCTTTTTAGTTTCGAAGCGAAAATATTCTGTCAACATGGAATTTTCTACGTTTTAGAGAGAACCTGTAAGGTAGTTAGATTTTTTTATTTTTTTATTTTGAGAGAGCATTTGCTTTGGTATTTGTGGGAGTCAACTGAATTTTTTTTTTTTTCCCCTGTATGTGTGTGTTTCTGCCTTTTTGAAACTATGATTTTTGTTTTTCGCTATAGTAAAATTGGTTCTCATGTAAATTTGTATTTTTTGGGGGGAAAATTAGAGTCAAACACGGCATATAATTTTTTCTCTCTCTTAGTTTAAAACACATTTTTGCAATTACATAGTACTTATGTGGATTGGATATCTATGTCAACTGAATTTTTTTTCCCTGTATGATGGTGTTTCTGTCTTTTTGAAACTATGACTTTTGTTTTTCGCGGTACTATGACTTTTGTTTCTCAGGTACATTTTTTTAAGGGAGGGAGAGAAACTGAGGGTCAAACACGGTATATAATTTTTTTTCTCTCTCTTGGTATAAAACACATTTTTGCAATTTCATAGTACCTATGTTTATTGGATGTCCACCTTAAAATATATAAGTAAAATTTTGTATTTATGATTTAAGTTTGTATTTATGATGGCCTCCCTGGGAAATTTAATCAAAAAATTAAAAACAATCAATTAAAAATTTAATTAAATTAAAAAAGAAAATAATTTTAAAATAAAATTAATTAATTAAATAATGAAATTAAATTTTAAAAAATTTCTATGAAAATTTTTTTTTTTTTTTTATCCCGGATGGATGAATATTTTTCGTGACAATTTAGGTGTCAATATGTATTATAAATAATTTTTGTAATAAGGTAAAATTGTTATCATTATATAATCTATGTGTTGGAATGGTATATTTTATGTGAGTCCATTGGAAGAATGTATATGATGGTCATTAATCCCTACCAGATGCTATTTCGGTCTGTTCAATGGGGTGACCAGTTTCCAGTGAAAACAGTACTTTTGCCACAGATGCGATTGAAAGTGATATATTTGTGTGGTGTTTTAATTGCCGGGGCGATGCAAAATTTCAGAGGGTCACATGGTTAATAGCGAAAAATGGTTAATAGCGGGGATCATAATAAAGATCATAATAATTAATACTTATGATCTTATTAATAAAGTAATAATTACTTTATTAATAAGACAATATTATAATAATAATTACAATATTATAATAATTAATTAAAGATCATAATAATAATACTTATGATCTTTTGATCCTCAAGTTCCCCCCTCCAAAAAAAAAAAAAAAATACGATATATAATTTTTTTTCTCTCTCTCGGTATAAAACACATTTTTGCAATTTCATAGTATTTATGTGGATTGGATATCTATGTCAACTGAATTTTTTTTTTTTTCCTGTATGTGGGTGTTTCTGCCTTTTTCAAACTATGATTTCTGTGTTTTTCGCGATAGTAAAATTAGTTCTCAGGTATATTTTTTTGGGGGCAGGGAAAGAAACTGAGGGTCAAATACGGTATATAATTTTTTTTTTTTCTCTTTTTTGGTATAAAACACATTTTTGCAATTTCATAGTATCTTTCTGAATTGGATACCGATGTCAACTGATTTTTTTTTTTTTCTGTATGTGTGTGTTTCTGTCTTTTTGAAACTACAATTTTTGTTTTTCGCGATAGTAAAATTGCTCCTGGTGTACATTTGTATTTTTTTTTTTTGGGGGGCAGATGGCGGGAATTTATCGTTTGATCATCAAGCCCCCCTTCCCCCCCCAAAAAAAAAATACGATAAATAATTTTTCTTCTCTCTCTCGGTATAAAACACATTTTTGCAATTTCATAGTATTTATGTGGATTGGATATCTATGTCAACTGAATTTTTTTTTTCCTGTATGAGGGTGTTTCTGCCTTTTTGAAAATATGATTTTTTTTTTTTTTGTTTTTCGCGATAGCAAAATTGATCTTCAGGGACATTTGTATTTTTTTCTGGGGCGGGGGGGGGGGGAAATTTATGATCTTTTGATCCTCAAGTTCCCCCCCCAAAAAAAAAAAAAATACGATATATAATTTTTTTTCTGTCTCTCGGTATAAAACACATTTTTGCAATTTCATAATATTTATGTGGATTGGATATCTATGTCAGCTGAATTTTCTTTTTTCCTGTATGTGGGTGTTTCTGCCTTTTTCAAACTATGATTTCTGTGTTTTTCGCGATAGTAAAATTAGTTCTCAGGTACAGTTTTTTTGGGGGGAGGGAGAGAAACTGAGGGTCAAATACGGTATATAATTTTTTTCTCTTTCTTGGTATAAAACACATTTTTGCAATTTCATAGTATCTTTCTAAATTGGATACCGATGCCAACTGAATTTTTTTTTCCTGTATGTGTGTGTTTCTGTCTTTTTGAAACTATAATTTTTGTTTTTCGCGATAGTAAAATTGCTCCTCTAGTACATTTGTATTTTTTTTTTTTGGGGGGAATGGCGGGAATTTATAGTTTGATCCTCAAGCCCCTACCCCCCACCAAAAAACATTTCACAGAATTCAATTCAAAAATTCACAATTTCACAGTACCTATTTGAATTGGATACCATTCTCAACAGAATTTTTTTTCCTGTATGAGGGTGTTTCTGCCTTTTTCAAACTATGATTTTTTTGGTTTTCGCGATAGTAAAATTTGTTCTCAGGTACATTTTTTTAAGGGAGGGAGAGAAACTGAGGGTCAAATACGGTATATAATTTTTTTCTCTTTCTTGGTATAAAACACATTTTTGTAATTTCATAGTACTTTTCTGAATTGGATACCGAAGTCAACTGAATTTTTTTTTTTTTTTCCTTTATGTGTGTGTTTCTGTCTTTTTGAAACTATAATTTTTGTTTTTCGCGATAGTAAAATTACTCGTCGGGTACATTTGTATTTTTTTCTGGGGCGCGGGGGAAGGGGGAAATTTATGATCTTTTGATCCTCAAGTTCCCCCAAAAAAAAAATACAATATATAATTTTTTTTCTGTCTCTCGGTATGAAACACATTTTTGCAATTTCATAGTATTGATGTGGATTGGATATCTATGTCAACTGATTTTTTTTTTAAAATAGTAAAATTTGTGCTCAGGTGCATTTTTTTAAGGGAGGGAGAGAAACTGAGGGTCAAATACGGTATATAATTTTTTTCTCTTTCTTGGTATAAAACACATTTTTGCAATTTCATAGTATCTTTCTGAATTGGATACCGATGTCAGCTGAATTTTTTTTTCCTGTATGTGTGTGTTTCTGTCTTTTTGAAACTATAATTTTTGTTTTTCGCGATAGTAAAATTGCTCCACGGGTACATTTGTATTTTTTTTGGGGGGTGAGATTGCGGGAATTTATCGTTTGATCCTCAAGCCCCCTTCCCCCCCCAAAAAAAAAAAAATACGATATATAATTTTTTTTCTCTCTCTCGGTATAAAACAAATTTTGGCAATCTCATAGTACCTATTTGAATTGCATACCATTCTCAACAGAATTTTTTTCCCTGTATCAGGGTGTTTCTGCCTTTTTCAAACTATGATTTTTTTGTTTTTCGCGATAGTAAAATTAGTTCTCAGGTACATTTTTTTGGGGGGAGGGAAAGAAACTGAGTGTCAAATACGGTATATAATTTTTTTCTCTTTCTTGGTATAAAACACATTTTTGCAATTTCATAGTATCTTTCTGAATTGGATACCGGTGTCAACTTAATTTTTTTTTCTGTATGTGTGTGTTTCTGTCTTTTTGAAACTATAATTTTTGTTTTTTGCGACAGTAAAATTACTCCTCGGGTACATTTGTACTTTTTTTTTTTTGGGGGGAGGGTGAGATGGGGGAATTTATCGTTTGATCCTCAAGCGTTGGATCCTTTCATCCCCCCCCAAAAGAAAAATACGATATATAATTTTTTTTTCTCTCTCTCGGCATAAAACACATTTTTGCAATTTATTTATTTATTTATTATGTGGATTGGATATCTATGTCAACTGAATTTTTTTTTCCTGTATGAGGGTGTTTCTGCCTTTTTCAAACTATGATTTTTTTTGTTTTCATGATAGTAAAATTAGTTCTCAGGTACAGTTTTTTTGGGGGGAGGGAAAGAAACTGAGGGTGAAATGCGGTATATAAATTTTTTTCTCTTTTTTGGTATAAAACACATTTTTGTAATTTCATAGTACTTTTCTGAATTGGATACCGAAGTCAACTGAATTTTTTTTTCCTGTATGAGGGTGTTTCTGCCTTTTTGAAACTATGATTTTTGTTTTATGCGATAGTAAAATTGGTTCTCAGGTACATTTGCATTTTTTTTTTTTTGAGGGGGGGAAAACAAGCGGAAGATTAGGGTCAAACAAGGTATATAATTTTTTTTTTTCTCTCTCTTGATATAAAACACATTTTTGCAATTTCATAGTACCTATGTTTATTGGATGTCCACCTTAAAATATATAAGTAAAATTTTGTATTTATGATTTAAGTTTGTATTTATGATGGCCTCCCTGGGAAATTTAATCAAAAAATTAAACACAATCAATTAAAAATTTAATTAAATTAAAAAAGAAAATAATTTTAAAATAAAATTAATTAATTAAATAATTAAATTAAATTTTAAAAAATTTCTATGAAAATTTTTTTTTTATCCCGGAGGGATGAATATTTTTCGTGGCAATTTAGGTGTCAATATGTATTATAAATAATTTTTGTAATAAGGTAAAATTGTTATCATTATATAATCTATGAGTTGGAATGATATATTTTATGTGAGTCCATTGGAAGAATGTATATGATGGTCATTAATCCCTACCAGATGCTATTCCGGTCTGTTCAATGGGGTGACCAATTTCCAGTGAAAACAGTTCTTTTGCCACAGATGCGATTGAAAGTGATATCTTTGTGTGGTGTTTTAATTGCCGGGGCGATGCAAAATTTCGAAGTGTCACATGGTTAATAGCGAAGACTTATCAAGACAGTTAAAATTTCTGAAATTATCTGTGCTCGAGTATTTATTAATGGGGTGTCTCTTCTGAACGGTAACAGATTGCTTTGGTGGCGTATATATTAATAAGAATTTTTTTGTAAAAAATGTAGAAAAAGGACTTGCAGTGCCTTCGACATGATTGACTGTCGGAATTCACTCCCCACCAATGAAAAGGCCTGCAAGCACAGGGGCGGATATTATGAGGAAAATCCGGCGAATAAAAAGTGAAGGGGCGTGTGGTTTGAAAAGGCATAAAAACACAGGTGTTTTAAGACATCGTGTGGAGAATCGATGGGGGAGACAGAAGTCGAAGAAGCAGAACTGGTAAGATAGTGAACTGCCCCTGAAATGGAGCATTAGAAAGTCAGGAAAAAATAAGATACCCAGTTGCTGACCCCTACACGAACTTCGAGAGTCAACAGGACAAATTGTTTTAGGATAAGAATGCAGGACAAGAAATTTCCTGCCTACATCTGTAATGCGGACACTCAAGTGTTGTGTCAATATCAGCAATATATTTTTGTAAATATTTTTATATAATTATTGTATAATTCGTATGCTATGTGCGTCCCTTGGAAGGGGATGTTTGTTTGTGTCTGCACCTGACCGGAATGGGAATCCGATTTGCCACAGCTGGGGGTGAAGGGGATATCTCTGGAAAATAATTTAATTGGCAGGGGTCATACGAAACTTCGTGCCAGATGGCCAAGAGCAATAATTTACTGAGACTTTTAAGACTCTTGCTGTCTACTAGCATGCTGGGATTATTATGGTCGGGGGTGAGTCTGCCGAACGGATGTTGACTTTGATATGGTGACGGAGAGGGGGGCCCTCTCCGAAAATGAACTATAAAACGGAGGCGATGGACATCGTAGAGGTGGAGAGAGAAAGAAAAGAGACGAGGAGAACGGTACTCCGTAGCTTGAAGGAAGGTGGCTGAAATTAAAAACGAAGACGGGAAGATGTTTGAGGCTGAGATGGTTGTACCATGTCTAGCGTGAAATAGAGATATTAGACTGGGAGTTTGACGGTGAATCGGAGTGACTGGCATCCCTTGCATACTTCTCACGTTTTCCATGAATTAGCTGGTAATTCCCTGGCAGCAGCGTCACTTGAAAAAGAAAGTGTACAATCCAAGCTTCATGATATGGACTAGTTTCCCCATGTCTCCTGCCCGACACAAGAGCCCCATGAGCGGTTGGCCCCTTGCTGCCAAGACTTTGATCAATGGTGCGTACAGAGCATTATTAACACTGAAACCTTAAAGTTGAAAGAAGAAGGAAAAAAAAAAAAAAAAAAATAGAGCCTCTCTTCCCCAGCTGTCGTAGCAAGTTACGAACTGTAAGGTCTATCACCTTATTATTTTATTAAGTATTAATTTAGAATTGCGGCAAGTTGTATAAGTTATATTTTTGTTTAATGCATTATCCGAATTATACTTTTATTGATAACGTTAATTAAATGATTTTAATTCAAGCTTACTATTGTAAATATTAATAAATACATTTTTTTGTTTATATTTTAAATTATGAAATTTTGTCTGTGTATTATTTCATGTGTGTTTCCTTTTCCAACTTATATAAGTCTCTGAAGGCATGCGAACTTGTTGATTTAAAATGTGGTATGGGTTATTGCGGAATTTCATTATGGTTATCGTGTGTGTAAGTAAACGGTGTAGTTAGTTGTTTCCAGAATTAGGTTTTTTTTTTTAATTTAAGGTTTTAAAATATCAACACCACACAAGGAAGAGACCCATTTGTGGTGGGCCCCTGCTGTCAAGTCTTTAAACAATGGTGATAAATTCTATTCGACATGATGCCTATATTTCCCATGCTGCCCGTTGAAATCATCATCAATGCAGGTGAGTAATTTTGATTTGAAATGAACTTTTTTTTTGTAAAAATAAAAAAAAAGCCCAACTTGACCAGCAGTCGTGGCTAGGGATTGCAATATCGGACCAAAAATTCAATACCGGTATTTTTTAGATCTTAATACCGGGATACCGGTTTTAATATCGGTAGTAGAAATTTTTTTAAAAGAAAAAAACACAGGGTTTTTTTTTATTTGCCGGTTTTATTAGATAATGTAAATATCATAAAAAAATTTGTAACTTATAAATTATAACAGTATATAAAGAATCACAAAAAATTAAAGGAACATCTTATTCATTTAAATCACAAAAAGTATAAATATCACTATTCAGTCTGTGGTACTATGACAAATTTTTGAAATGTGATCGTAAAAAACATAAACCGAAGTATTATCATCTGATTTCTTATGTTCTTTAAAGTTATTCTTATTCATTATTATGGGGTATTATTTATGAGCATGATAATTGCAATGACTCTAAAGTATGACACACAAATACAATGTGAATAACAAACTCACCAATTTAAACACTATCGAAATATTACACACTTTCTTCACAACTACAATCTTGTTTTCACAGACAAGAATTTCTAGTTTTCTGGTAAGAATTCTGAATAAGAATTAACAGATAAGAATAATAATTTTTCACAGATAAGATTTCTAAATTTCTAGTAAATACCGAAAACACCGTATTTAAACTAGTGAATACCGATATTACAAAATTGTTCAAATGGCCCAAAATACCGGTATTCGGTATACCGGTATACCGGTATACCGGCAATCCCTAGTCGTGGCATATTTACAGGGAATGGGTTTGGGTTGGGTGGACATTGCACCTGCATTATTCTGAGGTGTTGGGACATATGTTTCTTTTTATTAATTGTTATTGCTGTATATTGTATATTATATTTGATTAATGCTTGCTAGAAATCACTTAATTGTACATTTTTTGTATTTAAATTGTAAATATTAATAAATACATTTTATGCATATTACAAACATGAAATTTGCTTTTGGTTTATTTCATGTGTATGTGTTTCCTTCTACAGCATGCAAAAGTCTTTGAAGCCATTCGTACCTGTTGGTTTCATTTTTGTGGTATGGGTTATTGCGGATTTTGAGGTATATTATTGAAAGGGCTATTGCGTATTTTTAGTGTTTAATATGTGTTTTGGGAGTCAAATTAATGTGCCCTTTCTAGTTTCTAGTTATTGTTATAAGAATTTAAAGCTTAAAGCCCTAAACAACTCTACAGAAATACGCTTTGATAATATGTATCGCATCATGGAAACACTATTGCTTTGGATCAAATGTTAATCCCAAATGCCTCCTAAAACAAACACTCTCAGGAGAGTAATCTAGTAGCCCAACACGTATAACCACTAGCCATTTTAAATCTGTGTCCCTAATTATTATCTAATAAAAATTAAAAATTTTCAGTAATGAAAGAAAGTTCTTTAATTTAGTATCAGCATCATTCACTGAGGCATTTAGTTACAGGAAAACATTATAGTTAGTAAACGGAGTGTGTAATGGACGGGTGCTTGGAGTAATGCTTTAAAATTGTTACAAAAAATTATTTAAGGACATTAATTTATTGGTTAAATTGTTTTGGAACTAAATGTCAAGAAACTTTCCTTGTTACAATTTAAAAATGCTGCTCATTCTCTATTCAAAATATAATAAGTATAATGCCGCTTTCAATACTATTTTAATATTTCAATACTTTTAGTATCAGCATCATTCACTGAGATATTTAATTACATGAAAACTGTAGAGTTAATGGAGTGTGCAATAGATGGGTGTTTGGAGTAATGCATTAAACTTATTACAAAAAAATTATTTAAGGATTTATTGGTTATATAGATTATTTTGGAACTGAAAGTCAAACTTTCCTTACAACAATTTAAAAATGTTGTTCATTACCTAAAAAAATATAAAAACTGAACAAGTCAAAATACATAAAAAAAGAATTAAGTAAGGACATTGATTTATTGATTATATAGATTGTTTTGGAACTAAATGTCAAGAAACTTTTCTTACCTCATTTTAAAATTGCTGTTCATTCCCTGTAAAAAATATAAAAATTAAACAAGTCAAAATACGTAAAAAAGAAATTATTTAAGGACATTGATTTATTGGTTATTTGGATTGTTTCGAAACTAAATGTCAAGAAACTGTCCTTGTTACAATTTAAAAATGCTGTTCATTTCCTATAAAAAAATTATAAAAATTAAACTAGTCAAACTACATAAAAAAAGAATTAAGTAAGGACATTGATTTATTGATTATATAGATTGTTTTGGAACTAAATGTCAAGAAACTTTTCTTACATCATTTTAAAATTGCTGTTCATTCCCTGAAAAATATAAAAATTAAACAAGTCAAAATACGTAAAAAAGAAATTATTTAAGGACATTGATTTATTGGTTATTTGGATTGTTTCGAAACTAAATGTCAAGAAACTGTCCTTGTTACAATTTAAAAATGCTGTTCATTTCCTATAAAAAAAATTATAAAAATTAAACTAGTCAAACTACATAAAAAAAGAATTAAGTAAGGACATTGATTTATTGATTATATAGATTGTTTTGGAACTAAATGTCAAGAAACTTTTCTTACCTCATTTTAAAATTGCTGTTCATTCCCTGTAAAAAATATAAAAATTAAACAAGTCAAAATACGTAAAAAAGAAATTATTTAAGGACATTGATTTATTGGTTATTTGGATTGTTTCGAAACTAAATGTCAAGAAACTGTCCTTGTTACAATTTAAAAATGCTGTTCATTTCCTATAAAAAAATTATAAAAATTAAACTAGTCAAACTACATAAAAAAAGAATTAAGTAAGGACATTGATTTATTGATTATATAGATTGTTTTGGAACTAAATGTCAAGAAACTTTTCTTACCTCATTTTAAAATTGCTGTTCATTCCCTGTAAAAAATATAAAAATTAAACAAGTCAAAATACGTAAAAAAGAAATTATTTAAGGACATTGATTTATTGGTTATTTGGATTGTTTCGAAACTAAATGTCAAGAAACTGTCCTTGTTACAATTTAAAAATGCTGTTCATCTCCAAAAAAAAATTATAAAAATTAAACTAGTCAAAATACATAAAAAAAGAATTATTTAAGGACATTGATTTATTGATTATATAGATTGTTTTGGAACTAAATGTCAAGAAACTTTTCTTACCACAATTTAAAATTGCTGTTCATTGCCTGTAAAAAATATAAAAATTAAACAAGTCAAAATACGTAAAAAATTACTTATTTAAGGACATTGATTTATTGGTTATTTGGATTGTTTCGAAACTAAATGTCAAGAAACTGTCCTTGTTACAATTTAAAAATGCTGTTCATTTCCTATAAAAAAATTATAAAAATTAAACTAGTCAAAATACATATAAAAAGAATTATTTAAGGACATTGATTTATTGATTATATAGATTGTTTTGGAACTAAATGTCAAGAAACTTTTCTTACCACAATTTAAAATTGCTGTTCATTCCCTGTAAAAAATATAAAAATTAAACAAGTCAAAATACGTAAAAAATTACTTATTTAAGGACATTGATTTATTGGTTATTTAGATTGTTTTGGAACTAAATGACAAGAAACTTTCTTTATTACAATTTAAAAATGCCGTTCCTTACCTATAAAAAATATATAAATTAAACAAGTCAAAACACGTAAAAAAAGAATTAGTGAAATTTAAAATACGTAATTAGAAAATTTCAGGCAAACGCGCATTGAATTTTAGAGAAGTTGGATCAATATCGTACTAGATTCTAAGATTTTAGCTTCAAGTATTAGTAATAACAATCTGGGATACATCAAATATAATGAGCAATACCTTATTTCATAAAAAAAAGTTGTGATGAGAGACAAATCACATGCACTTCAATTCATAAGAATAACGATAGTTATTCTCAAATATACTATCTTAAATCAATCCACTTAAAAGAGAAATAGCAGTTTTTTTCAGAACATAAGCACTACCAATAATGGAATATAAACTGTAAGGTTGGTATTAAGTCATGACTTGGCATGACCAGCTGAAATCGTTTTGAGTTGCCGAAAGAAGATTTGAAGTAGCTGAATTCGTAACGAAACAGTAGGGGATTTATTACATACATGTGGAATACTCTGCCAATTTACGGCCTCAAGGTTTTCGTATTAACACACTGGGGGCCCAGGTGAGGTATACCTAGAGAGCATTATTTTAGGCCTAGATTTACTGTATGTTTTTATTTTATACCGTTACAACCAAAGTAATTTAATTTCCGAATAAATACATTTTTAATGTTAAGATAGCAAATCAGTGTAAAATTGTGTTACAAAATTCAAATCTAAATATAGGAATTTTTTTAAATATTAATTCGTTAAATTTTTTTCTTTTAATTTTACTTCAATAAATGTACAAAAAATCAATTTATTATATTTTTATTTAAAATTAAATAAATTATTTCAGGAAATTTTTTTTTAAAATTGTGTTTTTTTAGTATTATTAAATATTGAAAATTTTACATATTTTAAAATTGAGCGAAGAAAGAAAAAAGATTGGTGAATTGTATTTATTATGTTTGTCTTAATAAAATGTAATGAAATTATATTGCAGGCATCAAATCTAAATAGAAAAAAAATTTTAATACTAATTCATAAGATATTTTTCTTTTCATTTTACTTGAATAAATGAAAAAAAATTATATTTTTATTTAAAATTATATTTTTATTTAAAACAATTATATTTTTATTTAAAATTAAACAAATGCTTTCAGCAAATTTATTTTTAAAAAAATGTTTTTTTAGTATTATTAAATATTGAAAATTTTACACATTTTAAAATTGAACGAAGAAAGAGCAAAAACTGACGAATTGTATTTATTATGTTTGTCTCAATAAAATCTAATGAAATTATATTACAAACATCAAATCTAAATAGAGAAATTTTTTAATACTAATTCATAAATTTTTTTCTTTTAATTTTACCTGAATAAATAAACAATTTAATATCTTTCTCTTTAAAATTAAGTAAATGCTCTCTTATCTCAGGAAATTTATTTTTAAAAATTATGTTTTTATAACAATATTTAATAAAGAAAATTTTACAAAATTTGAAACTGAACGAAGAACAAAGACTAAAGTATTGTATTTATTTTGTTTGCTTTAATAAAATACAGACTAGCGCTCTGGCTTTCAGTGCCACAGGTTTCGGGTTCGAGTCCCGACTGTGGCATGGATGTTTGTAGTGGTTCGGAATCTACTTTAAACCGTAGGTCCCTGTCTAATATGATAGTAAAGCTTTGGGCGTAGGACTGACAACCTTACCCCGCAAAAAGAAAAAAACGTCTCATGTTTTGGAATCTGCCAGTAGGCAGACCTGGATTGTAGTGCCAGGGAGTTAGTTAGCTAGTAAATAGTAATAAAACTGAAAATACAGAATGTAATTATAAATAAGAATAAATTTAAAAAATAAACAATTTTTTAGATACATTTTAAAATAAGGTAACACTTGGATTGTAGTGTCAGGGAGTTAGTTAGCTAGTAAAAAAAAATATAATGTAATAAAAATGAAAATACAGAATGTGATTATAAATAAAGTGTATACAGAATGTAGTTATAAATAAAGTTGTAAAGTTGTTTATTTTTTAAGGAATAAATTTAAAAAAAAACAATTTTTAAATATATTTTAAAGTAAGGTCCAACCTAGATTATAGGGAAGGGAGTTAGTTAGCTAGTAAATAAAATATAATGTGATAAAAATGAAAATTCAGAATGTAATTATAAATAAAGTTGATTATTTTTTAAAGAACAAAATTAAAAAATTAACAATTTTTAAAATATATTTTAAAGTAAAATATTTAACTAAAATTTTTAAATATATTTTATCAATAAAATATTTATGTTGCAATTATAAATATTGTCCATAATTTATTTTACCTGGGTGATCCAATGATAATTTTCGGGTCCAGTGTCAAATGGTTTAGATTGTCTTATCAAATAAAAATTAATGACTATTTATATTAATTTTTACTAATATCTTAATAACTATTTATATTAATTTTAATTAATGTATATTTAACTTAAATTATCTGTGTTTTTAAACTCATGTTTGTGAAAATTGCAACACCATGAAGGAATCGTCATAATTGAATGAAATTTAATACACAGTTGAGTGGTTGTGGTACAAATAAATGATTAAATGTTCAAAGCAAACAAACAATAACAAGAGATCGGAATCAGTATTTTGTGTAGCCACCACGCGCCGCAATAAGTGCTGCTACACGACGTGGCATGGAGTCAAACAAATTTTGAATGTCTGCCTGAGGAAGAGCATTCCATATTGTTTGTATGCGCACCCAAAGTTCGTCTGCAGAAGCAACAGGACGAGGATCACGAGCGAGGCGCCGACCAACGAAAGCCCACACATGTTCAATCGGCGACATATCCGGGGAATACGCAGGCCAAGGAAGAAGCTGTACCTGCCGCGTTGCAAAGAAGGATTGAACAGTCCTAGCGATATGAGGGCGGACATTGTCCTGTTGAAATACAGCGCCTGGCGAGCTTCGAAGGAAGGGAACAGCTAGGGGCTGTAGAACTTCACTGATGTATCTGTTGCTGTTCAGATTGCCCACAATTCTTAGCAATTGAGATCGTCCATGATATACTATGGCACCCTAGACCATAACTCCGGGTGTTCGTCCACTGTGGCGTTCGATAATGCTCTCCGGAAGGTGGCGTTCACCGGCATAGCGTCTGACACGAATGCAGCCATCATGTTACCACAAATTAAAGCGTGATTCGTTAGAAAACACGACATGCTGCCAATCACCACACCAGTCTCTATGCTGAGCGGCCCATTGTAGCCGCAGGCGGCGATGGTTTAGCGTGAGAGGGATCCTGTATAAAGGAGTCCTTGCGCGCAGTCCACGCTGCAGCAGACGTCTACGAATTGATGAAGCACACAATGAAACACATGTAGCTATTGACCACTGTGCTTCCAATTGTTTAGAGGAAGCTGTACGGTCCGTCAGCGCCATGCGGACCAGGTGTCTATCATCGCGAGCTGACGTAACATTTCGGGGTCCACTCCCGGATTTCCGAGTTGTCCGACACTCGTCCGTCCACTGCTTCCAAAGACGCATCACTGTGCTGCTGTTACGCTGCACACGAGCGGCTACTGCACGATAAGACAATCCAGCTTCACGAAGGCCGATGATTCTCCCCCGTTCAAACTCTGTAAGTTGTTCAAATCTCGCTCTCTTTCGTCGAAGAGGCATAAGTTACGATTGAGCTAACGTTTACCACTAGCAGATAACCACCGATAACCATACACGCCTCGCTACAGCCGTCTATTTATTCGGATGCATCCGCCGTTCAGAGGGCGCTGCTCAGCATGCGCATGCGCTACGGATTTGAAATTCTAATCATTTGCATATTATGCGCTAATTTGCATTTCCTGAAAATTTTAGCTCACTCGCGTATAGTCCTTCATGGTGTTGCTATTTTCACAAACATGAGTTTATTTAAATTTCTTAGCAATCACGTACAGTAAAATTTCCTATAAACGTATGACTTGTGTCAGATTTTAAAAAATTACCATACAGCATATGGCTTGTTATATTAGTATACATTTGCACTAGTAGCAAAGATAAAAGAAAATCACTTTTTATTGTTTTCTTTTTGCTTTGTTATTTATTGTTGTTGTTCGTTTTTTATTGGGTTTTTTTTTTTTTTTTTTTTTTTTTGCTTTGAACATGAATAGTTATTTTTACTCCTATAGGTTAGTAATTTAATTACATTTCCTATAAATAGGTAATTCTTCGTCAGTGGCGCAACAGCAACATGGTGGGCCAAGGCCATCTTCCTAACAACAGATTTCGAGATAGGAGATGTTTTTTTTACGGGGTAGAGTTATCAGCCATACACTCTACAGTCATACTAGACCAGGCCCTACAGTTTCAAGTGGATTCCGAACCACTACAAACATTCTTGGTATTGTTGAGATTCGAACCTGACACATGTGGCACTGAGAGCCAGAGCACCATCAGGCCCCAAATAGGTAATACTATTAACTAAAAATGACTAAGAGTATTCCAAGCTTGCTATTTGTTCACCTTTATTAAAGTGTTTACTCAGTCAACCTTTCATTATTTACTTTTTAAATTAAATTAGATTCTTAAAAACTTAAAAGGCGGAGATATAATATTGTAAGTAATAATCTTACATTTTTGAACATTTGTTTAAGTAATCGTTTTAAAAATTATTTGCTGTTTCTTATTCCACTTGGTAGACAGCAATATCTAGACCAAGTCCAAGAACCTATGGAAGGAGGGAAAGCGGGGCAGCTTCTGTTGTGATGGAGCATCCGTAGGTAGAAGTCTGTCTTGGTTCCATGACTCTGATTTTTTACGGGGTAGAGTTGTCAGCCCTACGCCCAACGCTCTACAGTCATATTAGACCGGGAAATACGGCTTAAAGTAGATTCCAAACCACAGCAAACATTCATGGTACTGCCGGGATTCGAACCCGAAACCTGGGACATGGAGTACCGGAGTGCTAGTCGCTCGGCCATCAGGTACCTTCATTTCTTTTTTAATCTAATGTATGTTATTATCAGTTAAATTCAAAAATATTTATCATGAAAAGTTATAATTCCCATTTACAATTTTAATTAATCAACCGCACTTGTTTCCCAGTGGCGGTATGGGCTTACAGAGGATGCCGAGTTCAACTGTGGCATTGGTGTGAGTCACAGGGGCTGCTTTGGAAAACGAATAATATTGGTGATAATTGTGACAGAGATCCATGAATTAACAATCAGACTTCGTATAGGAGAATTTCTTAGATTTCTGCAATAAACTTGGAAATGCGAGGGCTATTGAAATCTTTCGAAAAGTCACTTTTTCATCTCCTCTAGTAAGAGTAGTGTAGAAGGCCCCATAGTACATTCTGGGTTACCCTGAATCTGCTATAATTCTGCCGTATCAGATTAAAGATATGATAATAAAGTGTTTACAATCCATAAGACGATTACAAGCAAAAGCACATTTTTTCGCTATACATCCAGTAATGTTTGACAGAGATTTTAAAATTAGCATTTAAAAAATTCTAAAAAAAAAAAATTTCCTGTAATTTATGTTTCCAGATTGTTCTAAAACTGAAGAAGACACTGGCTGCTCTTTTCGTTGTAATGAAGAAAGCAAACTGATTTATAACTAGAAGGGAAAGCATTCCAAAAACAATTTTGTCTTCCAAACTGAATATCTTAGCACTAAATAAAACTTAGAATTTTCGGAAACTAAACAGATAGGTAATATTTTAGACAGATAACCAATCAAATTAATCAGCTATCCTGAATCCTAAGACTCATCATCTAATTGGCAGATAAAACCTGCATAAATTTGTAAATTAAGCTGTTTTGGATTATAGCACATGCAGACATTGTGACGGTGAATACTCATATAGCCTTCATATTTTCATTACCATTTTGTTGTCTTTGTTATAGGTGTAGCATAGAAAGCCCCATAGTTCATTCTGGGTTACGTTGAATCCATTATAATTATGCATTATCAGACAAAAGATATGACAGTAAAATGTCTATAAAATGTTTACAATCCATAAGATAAGTATGTAATAAGGTTTGTATTTTGTTGTTTTATTGTGTCTCAAAAATAACGCGTAATAAAATAACTTAATTTAAAATAAATTAACTGTCTTATAACATAGCTTCTCCAAGGGTGGGCCGCGTTCCATATGGGGTCAAGTAATGATATTTTGGGTAGTAAAAATTTTAGCAAAAATTGTCGTGCCGACATCTGCTTAAGCTTATTGTTTTATGCTTTAATGTGCTTTTAATATTTTAAATATGCATAGTATTCAAACACAGTATTTGTACACGCTTTCAAATATTCTCATGTGAATGCTGAGACACAATTAAAACAAAGGAAAAACATTTTAATTTTGTACTATCATATAAATACAGCTGGCTAGATAGTCTTTAGTTCGCAAAAAACAAAAGGATAGAGATGCATTTCCTTTGAAGTGGCGACACGTTAACTGGCAACGCCCAGTTGGGGGTGTTTATCCTGTTCAAGATAGAAATTATGTACCAGATTGCGTACTCTTGGTCCTTCTGATGTTTGACCGCTTTCCCGCATGAAAAGATACTGTGGACAAGAGTATACATAATTGAATTTTGTGCGAAGGAAGGGAAAAGTTCATGGTGCCACGCACTTGGCAATAGAAATATTCTCCTCTCAGACCAATGTCTGTCCTTGGGTCGTTTCTTGAATCCAAAATTTAGCCAATGATATGAGTTTACCTGAAATATAAAAAGGAGGACTTAGAAGTGGAAAAATATTATACAGAGACACAAATGGTAAGATCAAACTGAGAGACTCACTAAAAATAAATAAATGAATCAATCGAAAATAATTGAAGCCCCCTGTCCACACCAAAAAAACTGAGAGACGATGGCGGCTATGATGATTATCTAGGGTACATAATATTTAGTTCTAATGAAGCAAACCTATCTATTTATGGTTTTTCACTATGGAGATAGCATTCCAATAAAAAAAGTAGATGTTGCCATTTGAAATTATTTCCTGTGTGTGTGTGTGTAAAGGACACAATATATCAACACAAAAATAAAAAAAATAAAAAATAAAATTATTAACACGAATAAAGTCACAACTGTATTCGCTATACATAATTTTCATTTGCTTTATAGATATACAGTTATATCACATAACAAAACCTTGATAACATTCGCCATATATAAATCCCAAAATACCTCATATTCTGTGCCCATCAAAAACGAGGAAAAACAAAATTGTTCAAGATTCGTGGTGCACATAAGCTGCAGCAACGAAACGGAAAATCCTTTGATAAACTCAAATACAAAAATGAACAACAAGAACTGTATCTGCAGATAAAAAGACATATACACTGAAGTGACAAAAGTCATGGGATACCTCTTAATATCGTGTCGGCCCTCCTTTCGCCCGGCGAAGTGCTGCAACTCGACATGGCATGGACTCAACAAGTCGTTGGAAGTCTTCTGCAGGAATATTGAGCCATGCTGACTCGATAGACGTTCATAATTGTGAAAGCGTTGATGGTGCAGGATTTTGGGCACGAACAGACCTCTCGATGATGTCCCATAAATGCTCGATGGGATTCGTGTCGGGCGATCTAGGTGGCCAGATCATTCGTTGGAATTGTCCAGAATGTTCTTCAAACCAATCGCGAACAGTTGTGGCCCGGTGACATGGCGCATTGTCATCCATAAAAATCCCATCGTTGTTTGGGTACATGAAGTCCATGAATGGCTGCAAGTGATCTCCAAGTAGCTGAACATAAGCATTTCCAGTCAATGTTCGGTCCAGTCGCACCAGAGGACCAAGTCCATGCCATGAAAAACAGCCCACACCATTACGGAGCCACCACCAGCTTGAACAGTGCCTTGCTGACAGTTTGGGTCCATGGCTTCGTGGGGTCTGCGCCACACTAGAACCCTACCATCAGCTCTTACCAACTGAAATCGTGACTCATCGGACCAGGCCACGGTTTTCCATTCATTTAGGGACCAACTGATGTGCTCACGTGCCCACGAGAGTCGCTGCAAGCGATGTCGTTCTGTCAGTAAAGGCACTCGAGTCGGTCTTCTGCTGGAATAGCCCAAGAAAGCCAAATTTCTCCGCACAGTTCTAACAGACAAGTCCCTTGTACGTCCCACATTGATTTCTGCGGTTATTTGACGCAGCGTTGCTTGTCTGTTAGAATTTATATCTCTTTGCAGACGTCGCCGGTCTCGGTCGTTAAGTGCAGGCGGTCGACCACTGCGCTGTCCATGGTGGGATGTTATGCCTGAAATTTCATACTCTCGGCACACTCTTGATACAGTGGATCTGGGAATGTTGAATTCCCTAACGATTTCCGAAATGGCATGACCCATGCGTCTAGCTCCAACTAACATTCCGCGTTCAAAGTCTGTTAATTCCCGTCGTGCGGTCAACATCACGTCAAAACCTCTTCACATGAATAACTTGAACAGAAATAAAAGCTCTGTGAAAGCACTGCGCATTTATACCTGTTCTACGCGATGCTACTGCCATCTGAAAATTTGCATATTTCTATCCCATGATTTTTGTCACTTCAGTGTAGATCTATGCGAAATATATGAAGACAGGGTGTGAGATAAGTCGTCCAGCAAAATCCAAAAAAAAAAAAAAAAAAAAAAAAAAATTCTTTATACCATCCTGCGGATAGCTATACTTACCCTCAGGATATTAAAAACAATACTATTTCTCCTCGCTGAATGACTGGATCGTAGACGAAAATAATGCAGCTATGTATCTATGAAAACTGTGCATACAACTATGTATGCCTGACCATTCTTATATATACACTCATGTCCATAAATTAAGGATAATTCAGAATCACACAGAAATTGAACTCTAAAATAAAAATTTCACCTGTAGAATTATCACACACATCTTGAAGAAGAATATGCAAATTACAGGAAACCACCAGATGTCGCGGATAGTACGTCACAATGACGAGAGTGTAAGAGAGGGGTATATAAGGAATGGTGGCAAAGAAGTAGAATTGTACACAAGCGCTTTAAAAGCCTTTCAGTGCAAAAACCGCATAGTTATGACACAAAGGAAGCATTTGGATGATTTTTTACGTGGTAGAATTATCCGACGACTGGAATGTGGACGTACCCAGCTGGAAGTATCCGATGAACTTGGAATCGCCCAGAGTGTCATCTCCAGGCTTTGGCAACGATTCCAAGATGATGGTAATGTGAGTAGATGTTACAGCACAGGTCGCCCCCGAGTGACAAAGCCGAATGAGGACCGGTATTTAGCAGTTACTGCCAAAAGAAACAGACGGGGCACAGCATCAGACCTGTCTCGTCAGCTCTCTTCAGCTACCGGTACGACAGTTTCAAGGCAGACCGTACCAAGGCAGACGTTTAGGGCACATTGGTCTATATGCTCGTAGGCCTGCCAGATGTGTTCCACTTACCGCAACTCACTGTCGCCTGCAATTAACCTGGAGTAGAGAGCATGCATTGTGGACACCGCAACAGTGGTCTGGTGTGATGCTTTCCGACGAGTCCAGGTTTAGTTTGCAGTCTGATTCTCGCCGGACATTCATATGGAGAGCGCCAGGTACCCGTTACCACCAAGAGAACATCATTGAACGACACCGTTATGGTGGTGTAGGATGGCTCGTTTGGGGAGGAATTATTCTTGGTTCCAGAACTGACCTGCATGTTCAGAGTGTAACGATGACAGGCCACATCTATCGGGATGTCATTCTGGAACAACATGTACGTTTGTTTCGGGGCGCCATGGGTGCTGAATTTCTGTTTATGGATGACAACGCCTGTCCTCACCGTGCAAACATTGTAGACGAATGCCTTCATTTGGAGGATATCACCCGTGTGGATTGGCCAGCATACTCACCGGATTTGAATCCAATAGAGCATGTGTGGGATATGCTTGGCCGACGAATTGCAGCCCATCAATCCGCTCCCACCTGTCAACCGGAACTTCGGAGGGCATTGCTTGATGAGTGGTGTAATATTCCCCAAGATCAGATTGATAATTTGATACCCAGCATGCCTAGGCGTTGTAAGGCCTGCATTGCATCGTCCAGGAGACATACTCCATAATAACCATCATACTAACCATGTTATACTGTTTTTTGTAAATAGGTTCTTTTTTGAAATTTGCTCCAGGGAGTAAAAATCGCAATTTTTATTAATTATGTCAAACATATAGCATCTTTTTTGCTCTTTACCTTTTGTTTAATAAATAGACTTTACAAATAAGTCAAATTTGTTTTGCTTCTGTCTCTTTCTTTGCCTGAACTTCATTATCCTTAATTTATGGACATGAGTGTATATACGTATAAAGGAGAGAGAAAGAGATGTATATAGATATTTAGCTATTTTTAATTCATTATTTTATTTACGTCTCCTCGTATTTTTAGTTATCAGCGACTACGCTGTCCTAGGGTGAAATTGTAGCGTTAAATAATGTAGGGTTAATTGTAGCGTTTCTCCCCTATCGTTGGGAAAAACTGTATGTGTCATTATTACAAAATTATTATATAGTTACTCAAATTTGTTCTGAACAAAAAAATTTCTAAATGTGAATTGATTATATATAATAATTAACACTATCATTATGTGTCTCCATTAAGCTATAGAAAAGTAAATTTAATTTTTGTGTTGTGTGCTAAATATGTAAAAAATAACTGTTTTTATCTTATAAAGGGTAACTATCAAATGTTTATTCTGAATATTAAGAGAATTGAATTCCAAATAATGTTGTAAAAAATAAGAAATTCAGCGTTTGTCAGTTTTTTATTCAACATTTTGGCTTTTTATTCAGAAATTTGTTTTAATGTTTCATCTTTTTTCTTTAAAAAACATCATTTAAATATGAAATCGTGAAAAAGGATTAATCATTTCGCTTCAGACAATAATTTCAAAGGTTTGAATTTTTTCATTTATTGAATACTCAAATTTTTGAATTCTTTGTTATTCACTAGAGTCTCAAATTAAAATGAAAATTTTGCTTACAAAATTTCTTTTGATATATTATTTTAAAAATTCTCATTTAGAAAAAAAATAAATAAATCTTAAGTAAAAAAATAAAGCACTTTTCATCTAAATAAATGTAATAAATATTTAATAACTAATCGAAAATAATTTTAGCCATGAAATTTATACGATTTGGAGTTGTGTATGTATGATTCGATTCTGTTGTAATTTTGATGCTTATAATATCTGATAGAGGGCCTGAATGGACGAGTGGCTAGAGCTCTGGCGCTCGGTACCACAGGTTTCGGGTTCGAGTCCTGGCGGTGCCATGGATGTTTGTAGTGGTTCGGAATCCACTTTATAAACCGTTAGTCCCGGTCCTAATAGGATCGTAGAGCGTTGCGGGGGCATTGTTACTCCGCGTCCGTGGCTTATCTTCAAGTTACACGTACAAGTTACAAGTAAGTTACAAGTTACACGTACCCCTGGGTAATGCAAAGTGAGTTAATAAAAATAGTGTTAATAAAGTGAGTTAATAAAAAGTGAAAAGTGAGTTAATAAAAGTGAAAAGTGAGTTAATAAAGTGAGTGAATAAATAGTACGTCTTACATTACATTACAGTAACGTCTGTGCAGCGCTTGCCTTAAAGCATCCAAGACCAAGCTGTCTAAGTGTTTGCTAGCTGCATTAGAAAAAAAATATCTGATAGAATCTCCATCATCCTTTCGTAACTGCGTTGTAATTTTTTTCATAGTTGATGTTTTCCAGATGTATTCCATTTACGTCAAAACAGAATGAAAAGGGCACATTGAAAAAGAGTACGGACGCATAATAATCGAATTCATCATGGAAAAAAAGTACATGAAAACAACTAATTCTCGAAAATCACTCTGGCCTTGAACTTTTCGTTTCGCTGTTAGATGAACTATATCAAATTAATTCATAAAGCCTTTTTACTAACTTCATCAAACGAACTTTGGAATATTTCTTCACTGAATTTATCGTCTCGTTTGCGTTCGTTGTTAAGTATTATGAGTAGCCAAAAAAATTTTATTATATACTGAAAACCGAATTTTTTCTAAATGGCGTATTACTAAAATCAGAAAACGAAAAAAAAAAATTTTATCTTTACTAGCTGATGATCTGTTCAAGTAGAATAAAGTGTAAATTAAACCAGGAATTTCTTATATTTTAGAAAGTTTTTGCAAATGAAATAAAAAAAAAAATTAATCAGCTAAAATTATGCTTAGAATTTACATTCTAAAAAGACTTAGGCTTATTTTTTTCAAAACCGCTCTGCTTAATTTCATCATGATGAACTAAAATAGAAAAAAAGTGTGATATTTAAACTAGTATATAAATCAAGAATTTTAAGTGGAAGCAAAAGCGTGTAGAAGATCTCAAATCAATATTCATTTTTAAGTTTGATTTTGATGAGGTATGGAACTGACTTTAATATTTAACTCGCAATAAGTCTTACTCATAGCCCAGTCGTAACGGGAGCCGTTATTGTACAGGTGGGTTCCGCTTCGAACCCCTGGCAATGTTCATTACAGTCACTACTTTCAGAAATGAGTAGACTTGATGATGATAACGTTTGATAGTGATTGTGATAACGCATCAAAATTCGCTCTGGCTAGTAGGTATTTTCATGATTTTCTTCCATATGACAGGCAAATGCTAAGAAGTAGCTCTCAAAAGTCCTCCCAGAATGTTTTATCCTCATCGACCATCAATGGGCTGTTTGAGCTCTACATACATGAAACATAAGGCCGCCGTTGTTCGGAGAAAAACTATAAGCAGGAAGTTATTTCATTCATTATCAACTACTTTGTATATCGAGTTAGTTAACAATCGTGATTTACTCTAATATCAGATTTTGAAACTCACATTTAAACCTAATAATACCAAATGAGAAGGTTGCTGTCTTTGTAAATATTATTTTCTAAAACGATACGCATATATACATACATAGAATACACAAATGCTAAGAAGTAGCTCTCAAAAGTCCTCCTAGAAGGCAATGTTTTCTCCTCATTGCCCATCGGTGGGCTGTTCGAGCTCTACATAAATGAAATATAAAACCACCGTTGTTCGAAGAAAAACTGGAAACAGGACGTTAGTTCCTTCATTATGAATGACTTTGTTTATCGACTTAGTTGAAAATCATGATTTACTCCAATATTTGATTTTGGAGGGGTGTGATGGCAGAGTCATTAGTCCTTTGGTGCTAGGTGTCACAGGTTTCGTGTTCGAGTCTCGGCGGAGCCATGAATGTTTTGCAGTGGTTCAAATCCACTTTAGAACGTATGTCCCGGTCTAATATGACTGTAGAAAGTTGGGGGTAGGGTTGAAAGCCCCCATTCCAGTCGTCCGATAATTCTACCACGTAAAAAATCATCCAAATGCTTCCTTTGTGCCATAACTATGCGGTTATTGCACTGAAAGGCTTTAAAGCGCTTGTGAACAATTTTACTTCTTTGCCACCATTCCTTATATACCCCTCTCTAACACTTTCGTCATTGTGACGTACTATCCGCGCCATCTGGTGGTTTCCTGTAATTTGCATATTCTTCTTCAAGATGTGTGTGATAATTCTACAGGTGAAATTTTTATTTTAGAATTCAATTTCTGTGTGATTTTGAATTAGCCTTAATTTATGGACATGAGTGTATATAAATATATATTTCTTTTGATTTGCCTCAGACCGGCAAATTAAAATTCTATCCGCGGGCCGGATAGGACCTTCCGGCGGGCCGTAGTTTGCCGTCCCTGATATATGACTTCGTTATTCACCGTAATTAGCTGAATTCAAAACAGGAATTTACGTTGAAAACAATTTTACTTCAATCGGTGAGATTGTAAGTTGAACGAATCGAACAATCTTGGTGTTTATAGATGAGTGGGTAATTCCATTAATTAGTACCGTGAGCCCAGACCCCATTCTCTAAATCGTCTATCAATAGTCCTTGTGGCCATCTGTATTCTGGATATTCACTGATACTAAGATTGCATGTCACAGAACATCAGCTTGAATGGACAGAATATCAGAATTCTGATCGGCTGACATTCTATGACGTTCATTAATATCTACTCAGATCGTGAATAATGAAGTATCAAAAGTTCTGAGATTCGCACTGACGATCACTCTGCTCTGACGTTCTATCTTATCTCAAGATCTACCGCTGCATCTTGACGTTTTGTTTTGCTATGATTCAACCGTTCCTGTTATCATTGTCGAACGGAGGCATGTCTCCTTCGATTTAACAACTCTGCTTCTACACTCATGTTTGTGAAAATTGCAACACCATGAAGGACTTACGCGGGTGAGCTGAAATTTTCAAGAAATGCAAATTAGCGCATGATATGCAAATGATTAGAATTTCAAATCCATAGCGCATACGTATGCTGAGCAGCACCCTCTGAACGTCGGATGGATCCGAATAAATAGACGGCTGTAGCGGGGCGTGTATGGTTATCGGTGGTTATCTGCTAGTGGTAAACGTTAGCTCAATCGTTACTTATGCCTCTTCGACGAAAGAGAGCGAGATTTGAACAACTTACAGAGTTTGAACGGGGGAGAATCATCGGCCTTCGTGAAGCTGGATTGTCTTATCGTGCAGTAGCCGCTCGTGTGCAGCGTAACAGCAGCACAGTGATGCGTCTTTGGAAGCAGTGGACGGACGAGTGCGGAAATCCGGGAGTGGACCCCGAAATGTGACGTCAGCTCGCGATGATAGACACCTGGTCCGCATGGCCCTGACGGACCATACAGTTTCCTCTAGACAATTGGCAGCACAGTGGTTAATAGCTACAGGTGTTTCATTGTGTGCTTCATTAATTCGTAGACGTCTGCTGCAGCGTGGACTGCGCGCAAGGACTCCTTTATACAGGATCCCTCTCACGCTAAACCATCGCCGCCTGCGGCTACAATGGGCCGCTCAGCATAGAGACTGGCGTGCTGATTGGCAGCATGTCGTGTTTTCTGACGAATCCCGCTTTAATTTGTGGTACCATGATGGCCGCATTCGTGTCAGACGCTATGCCGGTGAACGCCACCTTCCGGAGTGCATTATCGAACGCCACAGTGGACGAACACCCGGAGTTATGGTCTGGGGTGCCATAGCATATCATGGACGATCTCAATTGCTAAGAATTGTAGGCAATCTGAACAGCAACCGGTACATCAGTGAAGTTCTACAGCCCCAAGCTGTTCCCTTCCTTCAAAGCTTGCCAGGCGCTGTATTTCAACAGGACAATGCCCGCCCTCATATCGCTAGGACTGTTCAATCCTTCTTTGCAACGCGGCAGGTACAGCTTCTTCCTTGGCCTGCGTATTCCCCTGATATGTCGCCGATAGAACATGTGTGGGATTTCGTTGGTCGGCGTCTCACTCGTGATCCTCGTCCTGTTGCTTCTGCAGACGAACTTTGGGTGCGCATACAAACAATATGAAATGCTCTTCCTCAGGCAGACATTCAAAATTTGTTTGACTCCATGCCACGTCGTGTAGCAGCACTTATTGCGGCGCGTGGTGGCTACACAAAATATTGATTCCGATCTCTTGCTATTGTTTGTTTTCTTTGAACATTTAATCATTTATTTGTTCCACTACCACTCAACTGTGTATTAAATTTCATTCAATTATGACGATTCCTTCATGGTGTTGCAATTTTCACAAATATGAGTTTATTAGACCAATAGCATATAATTTCTCAAATGGTGAATACGTTAAATACAAATATGAATTACTAATTATTTTAGAATTAAAATCAGTTTTTGAAAGATTTGTTTGTCCGAATTGTTCTATTTTACTGTCCAAAGTTCAAAATTTTAAGGAATTATGATATTGCTGCCGAATCTCTTTATTTAATAAGTATGTATAACAATTAGCAAAATTGATGTACATAATTATTGAACAAAAATCATTCGATGATTTGGTATTATTTAATTATCCAACACACCAGAAAATAAATAAACAATTGAATGCAATTAAAATACTCAATATGTAACTCTAATGAAGCTAACTGGATATTTTTGATTGAATCACGGAATTTTTATACAACTAAATGAAGACACTATATCTCATATATGTTAATAGTTGCTATTTTTCGTAACTATTATGGCTATATTAGAAATCTAGATATGAGAAGTAACAATTATAGTAAAAAAGTTCATTCAGACAAGTTATGAAATATTTTCTTCATATTCACACATTTTTATTTCTTTATTTTGTTAAATCAATACTTGAAAAAAGCTAAAAAATTCTGTTAAAAATTTTTTATTCATACTTATTGTGATACATTTTTATCATTAATGGTTTTAAAAAATGAAATTACACTTTGCAGTTTTAATATTAGGTTGCTAAGAAAGTTATGTCATTTTTTGAGGAAATTTCAACTTCTTACATTTAAGCTCATCAGTGAGATTAATTAATGAAATATTGATCGTTGTTTTCTGTGATCTTCCACCATCTGTCAACAAGATCAATTATGCAGAATGTATCAAATATCCTATCCTTTGAAGTCAGGAAATCTATCACTGCTTTCTGAATGTCCTGAAAATTTGGAAATTTTTTTTTCCTTTAAAAAAATTTTGTCTCGAAAGGAATAAATGATAGTCAAATGGTGACAGGTCAGGTGAGTATGGTGGTTGTGATAAAACTTCATAACGAAGAGACAGTTTTAGGTTCAGTGATGTACGAACTTCAAAGAGTTTGTATCCAGTCAGGTTAGCTGATCACAATATAGGTCTGTTGTGACAGTTTGATCTGGTTGCAATAGTTCTTAGTGGATAGAACCTCCACCTCACCAGTATGGTACCAGTATAGTACCAGTATTTTGGTGAAAATCAGCCTTCAAAAGGAAAGGAGGCGAATTGTCTACCTTGGTTCTTTTTCTCTGTTATACACAATCCACTTTTCGTCACAAATAACCAGGCTATCCAAGAATGGCTCATATTGTAGTCGAAGAAGAAAAGAAGAAGCAAGAGAAATTTGATCTGCCATATTTCTTTTTCACTTAAGGGGTTTCATTACCTTTTTTGCATTTAAACTGAGAGGTAAAAAATTGCAACTTTTTTTATTTACCATAGTATTTTTATATTTAATTCCAGAATTATAATTTTTTAGCAGTGGTTTCTGGAGAAGTACATCATGTTAAATATTTTAAATGAATTAAAAAAAGTGAAGAAAAATTTGTTTAACAACTATTACATTAATATTTGTTACAACAACCGGGGAAAAATTTCCGGGCATATAGTATTTCAATTTTTTTTTCTTTCTTTTTTAGGTTGTTGGCATCTGTGTGAAATTTTACGTCAAAATATTCATTAGTGCTTGAGTTACGCTTGGTTTTGTGAAATGCTAAAACTGATTCCGGCGATTTTTGAAATGTCTCTTCAATCGACTCAAAACGGTGCCCCCGGAGTGTCTTTTCAGTTTAGGAAATAGCCAGAAGTAGCACGATGCTAAATTAGGTGAATACGGTGGTTGTGGAATGATATGGATTTCATTTTTGGCGAAAAAGCCTCGAAGAATCAATGCAGTGTGAGCTGACGCATTCAGTGTTTTCAATCAAGATTTGACGCGTTTGAGGCCCAAAACATCTTTTAAAATTGAATTTTGAAATTCCAACAACATCAAGCAAGGTCTCTAATTGTAAATCGACGGTTGCAAGCACCAAATCTTTACTTTTTTGGACGTGAGTCGGCCACCAACAGGTTGACTTCGTCGGTTGAGGTTGATGGTCGACCAGAGGGCTCTTCGTCTTCAATGTGTTCTCTGCCTTCTTTGAACTGTTTTTACCACTTCTAAACATTTCTTTCCGATATTGGAATGCTCACCGAATGCTTTCTGCAACATTCTATACGTTTCCGCAAACAAAATTTAACGCAAATTCTTGCTCAATTAATTCAGACCATTTCAAAAATCGCCGGAATCAGTTTTAGCATCTCACAAAATCAAGCGTAACTGAAACACTAATAAATATTTGAACGTAAAATTTCACACAGATGTCAAGGACAGTACCAACAACCTAAAAAAAGAAAAAAAAATTGAAATACCATATTCACGGGAAATTTAAATTGAAAACTGGTCTCACTTTTTGGACACAGTAGTAGTTTCAAAAATCGAAATATTATTATTTTTAAATTGACCAAAATAATTGAACCGTGTTGGTTCTAATATTTATTTTATATTACACATAAAATTATATTACATATAAAATAAAAATTTCACTGTATAGATGTAATAAAGCAAAATAAATAAAAATCCTTCCTTGAGCTAGGACATTAGATTAACAATAAAATACATGAATTTGTTTTTTCATAGCTTTGTCAAGTATCAAGAATTTTAAAATATAAAAGTCTCAAAAGATAACCAATTCACCAGTAAACATTCTCTAAAAACTCAAAATATGAACAAATTTAACCTTAAAGATAATATCAACAAGTTATAATGCCTAAAAACATATTTAAAACAGCATTCACATAACAAAACAATGAGGTAATTATGAAGAAGCTTCTACATGTTAATTAAATGTTTATATACATAATATATATCAAAGTACAAATTCTAAAACCTAGTTATCCTAAATTACTAAGACATTAATAATAAATCTTAAATCCCTTCCATTGTCATCTTTAATTTCTTAAGAAAAACTTTGAGAATTAATGTTGAGATTACTCACTGTTTTTTTTTTTTTTTTTTCTATTAATTTTTGCAACACATTGCTCAACAATATGCTAAGTTGGCTTACCATTTCATAAAATTTGTAAAAGTTTTCTTCTAAAACATAAGAAGAAACGTTTTCAAATGTTTTAAACCCTGCGTTTGAAACTCTTCATTGCATTTAAATTATAATGATCTTTTTTTTCTTCCCATAGATCTACTTACCTTCTCAGTTTATCAATAGACAGAAATAAAAATATTTATTTGTTATTGATATTTTTATAATAAATTTGCTAAGTAAAAAATAAGTTATGCAGTAATTTAAAATACTAATAAATTACAGATCTTCCTTTTTTGATTATATCTGTATTAGATCTTATAAGTTTGTCACTGGATGCTCCATTCATATATGAAAAATATTTAGATTACTTAATCTCATATCTATTTTAACAACCTATTTTTTTTTTTTTTTTTTTTTTTTTTTTTTTTTTTTTTTTTTGCATCAAATTATATTTTAGGAGACTCTGGGATTTGAAATAATTCTTATTAATTGTCAAATTTGGTTATTTTGGCCAAAATTGGGCACCTGGCCCAGAAAAGTTTTATCCGCAAGAACTAAGGTGGAATGATCTATACAATATTAAATAGATAACAGAAAGATATAAAAGTGGGAGAGATGGGACCTATGACTTGAAGTCGCGTCCGATAACAGGCCTAGGCCAGGGGTCGGCAACCTGCGGCTCGCGAGCCACATGCGGCTCTTTGCATGTGAAGCTGCGACTCTTTAGTTCCATACGCAAATATTATTTATTTTATAGAAAAAACCATTTAAATATATAATTAAATAATTTACTGTTAATAATTGAATATAATTAAAAGTAAAGCAAGAAGCCAACTAACAAATGGAAATATAGAGTCGTGTTTGAAACTTAAAGCAACAAGTTATGAGCCAAATTTATCCAAACTTTCTAAAACCATGCAAAGCCAACGCTCCCATTGAATTTGTTTGCTGAAATGTATGTTATTGTTTTTTTAATTTTAAGTACAAGTTGCATTGTTTAGTAAAGTTTAAATTTTCTACTTGCAATAATAATTATGCAAAGCCATCGCTCCCATTGAATTTGTTTGCTCAATTGTTTGTTATTTAAGTACAAGTTAGTGTTGTAAGTAAATATTTAATTGTTTTAATTTTTTACTTAAATAATAAGCAATTATCTAATAATGCCATATATATATTATCTAATTTGTTGTGAAAAACACTACTTATATATGGATAAATAGATATTTTTTCTTATGAATAAATAGATTTGTTCTTTTTTATCAAAAAAATTTATTTATGCGAGTACTATTTATTGATGGCAAGAAAAAATTCTGTGGCTCCTTAAAAACATTGAAATTTTGTACATTGTGATTTTGGCTCTTCCGACCCCTGGCCTAGGCAGCAATAGGAGAGCGCGTTGATTTATTAAAAGAAAGAAGGGAAGGTTACAAAAGGAATTACAAAAAAATAAAATCATCCACGAATAGGTGGGAATAAAAAAAAGAAAATAAATAGAATAAATAAAATACAATAAATAAAAACGAAATAAAATATATATACAAAATCATATGGTACGATGTATAGTTCAAATGAAAGGTCAAAAATGGTTTAGTGATTTGAGGAATATAAGTAGAAGAGAATCTGCAATCATTTTGGATGATTTGGCAAAATGAAAGTGAGAAAAATTATGGCGCCATCTGTTGAGTAAGAAGAATACTAGATTTTTAAAAAAGGGGAAAAAGGAGAAAAAATACTGTCTAGTTCGCTTGTAACCTTTTCACTAGCAGGGCAGAATGCTGACGAATAACATAATAGAAATTATGAGGAAGTGGATTAGAAGGGTATTTAAACAGTATCAAAGTGTTTATGCAGAGCCGTTAGTAAATGACAGATTTTTCTATGGGGTTATTGCAAGCATTAATAGTGAGATAAATATGCTTCAGAATTTTAATTAGATCTAGAAGTTCTGCGTGCGTGGCGTTCGCCCATAAAGAGGTCGTATTATTAGCTGAGAGCTGTTGATCAAGAGTTTTTAGTGATATTGGCATAGGAAATGTTAGGATCAGTAGATGTTGAAGGTGTTTTTGTTAATTTTATTAGCAATGGATTTAATTTTAAGATAACTGGGTCAACCTAAGTATGAAGCAGGTTGTGGCCTTTGGCAATTAGCACAAATAGGAGTTTCAAGTTTTGTTGTATGTGAACATTGTTGTGTGATGTGGGAACCGGTACACTTAACACACCAAGGTACCGAATGTCATTAATATTAGGTGTAGATGCAAGTTATATTTGAAACAAAGGTATCGGAGAACGAGAATCGTATCTTTTGCGAAGCTGATAAATGTTAAAAATAGAGAAATTAAGTATTTGAAGCTCTTATTTAATAGAATTAGGGCTAATAGGGAGATCTCTAATAAAACCTTAATAGGTCTGCAATGTTTAGGTATGGTGGTGCAGTAATGCATGTTATTAGTGTCAAGAGAATTAATGATGTTATAATAATCAGCAATATTGTCGAGGTCAAGTCTAATAAATTTCCCGCGAAGAGTGCAGTTAATATTGATATTAAGATTATTGGTAAGCGGCTGCAAAAAGCAAAGGATGTCGGTGGGCTTTAAAATCATGATCTGACGAGTCATAGTCGCGATCTGAAGCCACAAGCTCAATACTCTACCTGTTGGGCTATTGCATTTGTTTACTAAAAACGGAAATAGAGGAAGTAATGTGGCTGTAAAATGAATGTGACAGGGAAGGAGAAAAGTAAAATTAAAGGCTTAAAATTGCTTTTGGTCTTTTATTAATAATGTTAGTAAAATCATAGTGGGTAAGATTGTATAAAATTATATGGGATATTAGAAAGATTGGCATACAATTTATTGGCTAAATTTAAAAAGTATTGTTCACTATGAGGATTAGTTTCTTTAGAGATTTGGTTATTTCTTATATACCAAGGGCAGTTGGTAATATATCTGAGTCCTATCAAGCTGATTAATGTACGTGTTAGCTGCATAAGCCCAGACTGGTGAAGCATATGAAATGATAGGTCAAGAATTGATTTGTAGATAAGTAATTTGTTAATAAAACCAAAAGAAAATTTCTTCCATTTCAATTAATTTCGTAAATTAATTCAGTCCAGTCGCTTTTATTTCTGACAAATATTTTTTTTTTCTGTAAAATTTTCAACTTGATACTTATGCTCAAATAAGTATATTTTCTCATTTGTTCTGAATGATTGAAATGTAAATGAACTTTTTGTAATATCTGTTTAAGAATATTTTGAATAAGCAATTCATAGAGCATTTAGTTACTAATACTCATGATAACACTATTTCCTGAGTGCCACATCACACGCTGGCCCTTAATGTGTAAAAATGAAACAAATGGAAAGTGACAAAATGCATTCTACTTTTAAACCAAGATCTTAGGATAACAGGCTCAAATTTATAACTTCTTTAATTTTTTCCATGAAATATATCTGGTAAGTTAAATATGTCAATGTTAGATTAAAAATTACTTTCTTTAATAAATAAATCATTTAATCTGATATGATCATATTTTTGATATAAAAAATACGTTAGATTATTTGAAATTTACTTTTGCCAAGTGATTTCTAAGATTTAATTTAAATTTTTTTTTCAAGTTTTATAAAACATTGCTGCCATTAAAATTTGTCAAAAATAATAACAATAAATGAATAAATTTTTATTTAAATATTTTAAGTCACTCTGAGAAATTTCTTCCCATTTTAGTATTATTTTATCAGATAAATATTTTAATATGTAAGCAAGCTTTATGGACATAAATGATTATATTCATAAAAAACACACACACATTCATAACCTCTTTTTTTATTATGAATATTTAGGACAGTTATTGTAGTTACAAAAAGTGTTCCTTTATTGTTTGCCAAATAAATAGAACTGTCATTTTTACTAAAATAATTAACATAAAAATGATAGCTTTGATAATTATTGTCATCATAATAATACATTTTTAGTCACCACCTTACTGCCAATAGTCAAAACATTAGATTTATGACTTGTTTAAAGTATTTTTTTTCCCTATAAATTTGATCATTAACATTTCGAAAATATGAATACATCATATTAATATGTGGCTTTGCAGTATTTTATTAATTAGATCAATCATTTAATGAAAGATGTTGCATAATTATTTCACAAAAATGGGAGAGAAACACACTTTAATAATAGAAAACAAAATATTTAGGTTAAAATTTTATTCACTTCACATAACAATATTATTTTTTGAAAATTATTACACAAATCTTCATAAAATTTACAAAAATGAATTAATGCCACACAAAAGTATGAATTATTAGAATATAAAGTAAAAATTAAAAAAAAAGGTACACAACCCACAATGAAAAGCTAAACTAACATTAAATTTAAGTTATATAATATACCTATTGAAAATTTTACAGTTTTATACTAATGTATGAAAGAAACAAAAATCATTGTTAGATTCCCATTAAAACAGTTCAAAAAGTTATATAACAAGAAATACTCCAAATCAAAGAAAGAACACATTAAGGTTTTTTAATCAAATTAAAGCAGATAATCTAATAGTTTTAATACATAGCTTAAATAGACAATATTAACAAATCACTTTCAAATTACAAAACAAAATATTTGTGTACCTTAACATATTTACAAAAAAAGAAAGGAAACAAAATAATTAAAGAAAAACAAAGATTTATAAAATTAAAATTTTAGTAAACAACTTATTCTTTAAAATAAACTTGCTTAGAGTATTTAGAAATAATAATATATTTGAAATATACAGAATTAAACACAAATTTCTAAGAATAACTCATGAAAGAATACAATTTTAAATAACAAATAAAATAAAACAATACAAAAAATAATAAGACTCATTATACTACAAAAAGTGATTTGTAAAATTAATATATTTCATAGTAAATAAATGCTTTAATCATGTACACATGTTCATTAAACTAAAATCCATTAAACATAAATACAAAGCACATAGAATCTGGTTGAAAGGATATTCAAATCACAATAAAATTAAATAATTTGAGAATTTTATATAATGTCACTATATACTAAGACATACAAGAATTATAAAATACTTTAAATCTTTTAAAAAATTCATATTAAGATAAATATCTGAATATTTAATCTGGAAATAACAATTTTATAAAACATGTCAATGATAACTCAATTAATAAGTTACACAAGTTGTTAAAAAATATTTTTATACTACAGCACATTATTATTCACATTTTTATAGTTGAATCTTCATTCAAAATTGATTTCCAATTAATTAAATATTAATAAATTAATCATAATCTTAAAATAGGATAAAAATTTACAAGATTATGAAATATTATGGGTTTGAAGTCTTGCCATAAAAGTTTACATACAAGATTGGCAGATGACTATTTTCATGCTACAAATAACTCATATGATTTTACGAAGTCCCAAATTTTTTTTTATTTTTTAACACTATCATGATATAATAATATAGAGAGAGTGTAGGTGTGGCTTTAAAAATTGCTGCATATATAGCAGAAAAAGTCTGCATATAAAAGGAAAAAAAAAAAAAATTAAATGCATATTTAATTTTACTTTAAAAATTTTAAAGTGTAATTTAAAACACCATGCAGAAAAAATGAAGCATCATATAGTTCTTGTAACAAATAAGATAACAACTCCAAGTACATTAATCATATAATAAAGCTCCAGTTGTTACAAAACACATCAATTAATTGCATATTTAACTTCAAATGATTTCCAATTTCTATGTAATGTCTAAGAATAGAAGTTGATGATGAATGTAGAATGAACAAAAATAACATTTAAAGATGCACCCAAACTATCAAATTTTTTGTTAAAACAGCTGAATGAAATTCCAAGAAGAAAAGGATATCATGCAATATATTAAAAGTGTGCTAAAGTTAAGTTTCTTTAAGAAGTCATTTGATGTATGCAGACTCTTTCTGCTGAATTTTCAGATCCACATCAAATATGGTTTCTTTTCTTGCTGTTTCATAAATCCCAAATACCTTCAACTTAGATTATTTAAATAACAAAAGATAAAACGAAAATTCATATTTATATTTATAAAAATGTTATTATGGCTTTCTTTACATTGGATTTGATTTCATTTACAAGATTTTGTTTTTTTCTTGCAACTTTAAATAAAAAAATTATCCATTCAATAGACAAATATGGAAACTTCCTTCACATAAATGATATATTTGATAAATATACTAGCAAAATATTAGAAAGCAAATACTAGAAAATTCTACAAAAATAATCACATCATCAAAAAATTTATTTTTTGACAAATCTTAATCACTGCAGATATTTTAAAATTCTTTTATCACCTTTTCTATTTTGGAAGAATTCTAATTAAATAAAACAATGAGCATACAAACATAATGAAATAAGCATTATTATAAATATATAGCAATGCAATCAATTAAAAAAGTTAAACCACCATGATATTTTTAAGTCAATTTCATCCTTGCTACAACATAATACTATGCTAACAGTATAATCAAATATAATTTTGTGTAAAATTATCAGATAAAAATTACAACTTATTTGCATTATTGTCACAAAAAAGTATAGTTATGGGACGTATAATTAAACAGTATATTTCCTCTAAAAAAATATGTCAAAAATATAAAATTAAATTTATGACTTTTTAACACAGAAGAATTTTATAAATAAAATTAGTTTTATTCCTAAAATAAATAAAGATTAAAAATATTACATAAATATTTTTTAAATTTATTAACTTTTCATATATTAAATCGATAAACCTTAATGAAAAAAATCATTCACATCAAATATTGAGTTACAATTATTACTGGCATTGCTGGAATATTTTTCAGAGGGTAAGGACGGAGTTCAGAGACTAAGTAGCTGTTATAGAAACATTAGAAACTATTAACTACTCAGTAACCAATATCTAAAAAATAAATTTTGTTGATAAATTTTAAAACAAAATTATTTATTAGTAATTGCAAAATGAATTTAATTTTTAAAATGAAAATATGAGCATATGATCTTTGTGCGCTGATGTCAAAATAAAATTTTGAAAACATTTAGATGATAAATTGATTTAATACACATATATATATATATATATATATATATATATATATAGATAGATAGATAGATATAAACAGTACTAAAATTTATAAATTGCAATACTATTTTAATTACATGGTTATACATTTATTTCCAATTATTACTCCACAGCATTTCAAAAGATCTAACATATATATAAATAAAAGGTAAAATTCATAAATCAACAAAGATTTAACAAAAGTATCAAATGGAGAATTGAAATATAGTAAATAAATCTGAAATGTATTATATTTATTTCCCTCGTCACACACACATATTTTTATATAGAGGAAGTGAATTATACATAAATTGCAAGCAGAAAAATACAGAATATTAAAATGAAAGAAATAATTTTCAAAGAAAGAATAATATAAATCATACTGTTATTAAATACATTTATCAACATATATATAGATACATAAAAATTTCAAGAAAAAAATATCACAAATTCCAAGCAACATCACTGGTAACAATAGAATTATAATACTATTTCAAAATAGACAGAACATGTTTAATAATTTAAAATTTTTTCAAAAATTTTCAAAATCAACTTTAGAAATCTAAAAGAGAGCATGTACAGACATAACTAGTATTTAGATAAATAAAATCATAATTGAAGCCATAGATATGATAAAATATATAAAATCAATGAACAAGAATGGTAGAATTTTTAATAAATATTTACAGTTTTTGAATGATAAGAATGATTGCACTGAAACATGATTTTTTGACTATTGCCCTTTATAAAACTTATGAAAAATTCAAAAGTAAAATATTTACTATGCATAAGGGCTGGAATGTAATGTAAATGTTGATCCAAGTAAGTTGTGTATACAGAACAATTGATTTAAAAGTATCTCAGACATTTTCCAAACTTTCGAGCATATTTATTGACACCCTGAAAAGAGATTTTATTTAGTATCTAGGTAATATCATAACAAAATTTTCTTCTAAAAATGTTAATTAATCCAGTAATTAGTGTAAAATAAAATTCATAGCACATACTTGAAATATATACTATCAGGTATCACATTTAGAAATAGAGTTTACATTAACTGAGAAATACATAATAATAGTAATATCACCACATCTCTTTTGAAATAACATGGAGGTTCTCATTAAGAATTACTAACTATCATTAAAAAGAAATTTCTTAGTATTGCTAGGTAGTTTGCATAAGAATAACTTTGTACTTGAGATTTGAAATAAGAAAGGATGAGGTTAAACATATTTAATGCAATAAATACATAAACCAAATTGTGATATTCTTATCATTTAAAATAATAAAAGTTTTATGGCAAAATATCATTACAAATTAAGGAATTCAATAAAATAATGCAATAAACTCTTTTATTGATCTTAAAGTGAAACATACAAGAATTACTTTTCCTTTTTCTTTTAATTTTTGAAGTTGTTCATTTGCAAATAAAGTTTAATTTATATTTATTACTAATTAAAACATGAAATTAAAATATTTCATTGAATGATATTTTACGACTCTTAATAGAATTTAAGAATTTTAGCTACAGCATGCTTAAAGAATTTTGATGATACGATTTTATTGGTTTCCAAATATGTAAGAAGATTTCTAAATTAAGGTATTTCCCCCTATATATATATATATATATATATATATATATATATACACACACACACACAAGAGCAAAAGTTGTGTTTTATATTGCAGTATACTTGTTCAAAAACAGTTTAAATTATTTCCATATTATATATTTTTATACTTTATATATATATAAACTTAAATATTAGGAAAAAAAAATCGCATATAATTTTCAAGTTACTTTATAATATAATATAGTTTAAAAACTCAATTACACATTCGATTAGGTTTTTAATACTTACTCACTGTTTTCTTGGAAAGCTCAAACTTCGCATGGAAGATAAGATGGCTTGGAATGTTGATTCTGAAAGATAAAAAGCAATTTATACTTACAGCCTTAATCAAAAGTATGAGATACTCTTTAAAACATATCTATTAGCCAATGTGTATACAGAATTATAATGTTTGGTGATACAAGCCTTAGGCTCTATGACAGCATCAACTACTTAGAACATGCTAAGTACTCATCTGCAATACTCTCCCAAATTTATACCACACATTCACAAAACTATTTGGACATAATTAAATGTTGATATAAAGTTTACTTTAAAGGGCTCCAAAATGTTATTAAAAATTTAATGTTTTAAATATTTAGATCTCTAATTAAATTTTTTTTTTTTTTTTTTTTTTTCATAAAATTTAAGGCTTGAAGGCTAATTTCAGTGTTAGTATTCAAAACCAATCTCCTTGAAGCTCATGTTGTATGGTTTGTTGCATTATTGTGTGAAGCAACTTGACATTTACACACAATTTTTCGAACATCGTACATCCTTGAAATCTTCTAAACATTCTTGCACTGATTAGACATTGTTACCTTAAATAGTTCAGCAAACAACTTAATATGAAGTTTTTATTTATTTCGTATAGATTTTTCAATTACGAAATTGTCCTAACAATTCAAAATTATCAATTTATAATATTACAAAAGTCAAAGTAAGCATTAATCTTTCGGTAATTCAAGTATAGAATTATCTTTGCTCACATAACATGAAAAATTTGATGGATATTTAGATCTCAATTGTTTTTTTATTTTTAGAATATATGAAAGATTATGTAATATTGAACACATTATAATAAGATATCATTTCAAAAATTAAATATTTTGCTATTTAAAATGAAATTTGTACTGAAGTAGACATGAAAATAGAAATAAAACTTTTTTTTATGAATTTTGTATGTCAACAGTAAAATATCAAAATTAGTTTTAAAACTGACTGTAGAAAAGTATTTTTGCCAATTTTTTTATCTGTAGATGATTGTAAAATTTAATTTAATTTATTTTTAATATATTTTTTTCAGTTGTCAAATATTTTGGCCAAGGTTGTGTAGTTGCAAAACTGATAAAATTTAGTTTTCCTATAATTTTTATTTAAAAATTTATTCATTTAAAGCCTAAAAAAATAAGTATTAGCACATTTAAAAAATCTGAAGCACTACAATTTTTTTTAAAGATTTTTTGTTTAATGATTAAAAGTCAGTAAGTATATTATTTGGTGATGCTCAGTATAAAATAACACAGAAATAAACATCCATTCTTTTGAAAATAAAATAAAGAAATACATTAAAAGAAAATGGTTCAAACATGTATGTAAAACATATATTATACTATTAGTTAACAATTTAAGAGAAACACATACAATTAGTTAAAAATGAAATGTTGGAAAAGTGCAAAATATAAACCAGCAGTAATTACAAACAGCAAAAGAAAAATACTGTACCTCTTCCAAAGATGACGGATGAACTATATGCTTTGATAATACAATTGTAGTTGTCTTTTTCTTCTTCAGAGATGATGGTGGATGAAGATACACACGAGGAGTAGGATTAACTAATAATTCAGCTGCACGAACAACATCCAAAACTCTTTCATCTACTGACTTTTCATGAGACACAATATCTTGATTTGACTGAAAAGGAAGAATACAATACATAACTTATGTTTAAATAAAAATTATTCAATCACAGAAAATTCTATGAACAGCCATTTAAGGTGCATACTTTGCTAATAAAATATTTGAATTTTTTTATTATTTTCAATATATTCAAAATTAAGTTTCTTTTCTCTCTGTATAAAATAGAAGAATTGAATGAAAGAATGAAAATAAGGATAATGTTTTCAAACATGCTTTACATTAGATCATTAATAGTTTCAGTTTTATAAGATTTATATTTATAAACAAAAAGTTATGGTTGTGAAAAGAGGTAAGATAGGTTCAACATGTATAAAGAGTAATATTGAGGAAACGGATGAAAAATGACATGGACTTGAATATGAAGCTTTTCAATTGAATGTAA
>BPLQ01007326.1:0-48357 GCA_021605075.1 Caerostris darwini | reverse complement strand
AACAACATATATACATTGTAAATTAATTTATATTTAAAAGTTAAAAAATATTGAATCATCAAAAATTTTGATAGGGATTCTTCTGATTCGAATTTCCCAATTTTTTTCTACATTATTCGAGTCTCTTTACTAGAATGTAAGGAAAAGAAAGAAAAAAAATAGCAAATAACTGGATGCTAAAAAGGGCGGCATTAATTTATTTTCTACACTAATTCCATGTGCTTAAACAGGCATGTATCATTAAGAGAAGTTTAAAAATATTACAAGCCGACAATGACAATGTGTTTATCAAGTGAAAGTATGGATAATACAATACATTTCCAACGGTGTTTTTTTCTTCATATTTTTAAAAATTAATCAATCTTATTCTGTGTTATATGTGTATTAATATATGCTTAACTTTCAAAATAAAATTATTTAATAAAAATTATTAATGAGAAACTGGGAAAAAAATTCTGTAAAAATCAATTAAAAGGAATTGTAGATAATTATTTTATTTTTACTAACACGCTTAATGCTATTGAATTCTTATGCAGGGAAATAAAAATGATTTCTTATTCATTACTAGACTTGAATCACTAAATCAATCTTATGTTTTACATTTTTTTTTTTTACATTTACATTTTTTTAAAAATATAAACTAAACAGAGCAATACATTAACCTGTTTTATTCTTTTTAAAATCGCTAAAAACACTTTGTTTTAGAAAGTTTTCTTGATATTCAATTCTTAAAGAATGTGTTTTAATATTTTTTAAAAATAATTGTTTGGAAACTGTTATTATGATTATTTTAAAATTGTTATTTATGCTCTAAAAGTGTCTGTAATTTATGTTTATGTTTATAAACAAAACCAAACAGTACATTTCATTACATGAGAAAATTCCGCAACTCTACACATTGAGAGACTAATATATTGTCTATCGATCGTTAATTTCCAAAATTGGAAATAATGGACAAAATTTGAATTCGATTATTATTGAACGGAAATGAATGAAATGTTTTACTTTTACTTCTATCCAAATAAAACGACAAATGGTTTTAAAAACAACCTTGGTTAACAAGCCTATAAACAACCTTGGTTCATAAGCCTACTGCTAAGCGAACACATTCAATCTTTATTTTAAAGAAGAGATAAATAGACATGAGCTTGCAAATGATATCCCTGGGGGTATTCTTAATAAATTACACCTTAACTTGAATGAACCCCCAATTATGTTTCCATGAGATTTAATCAGCACTGATGCATTGGAATAGTGCATATGGAGTAACATCATCAAAGTGTTCCGTATTCTAAAAGATTTCAATATTTCCACAACTATAATTTTTTTTTTTGTTATTCTTTCATGTCACATACATTTAAAAATGATACATTTCATGGTTATTCAGATAAAAATATTATTTCATGACTATTAAGGTAAATATTTTTACACATCTCTATATAAGAACAGATATTTTAACAGAAACGTTTTTAGAAATTAATATTTTCCATCATTATAATCCACCTCAACTGTTTAAATGGTGAACGCATAATCAACAAAAAATATTAACGCATACATTGTAGAAGCGTTTCATTTGATAATTTAAATTTAGCAGTGCTTTAATTCTTAACTTTTAAATTTCGGGATTTTTACTTCCATTTCAAATCCTTCTGCGGAATAAAAACTTCCAAGCAATAAATCCGTCACACAAGAATGAAAACATCTATTCCACAAATAATACACTTCCACCTCCCTTTTTCTTCTTACCGTTTAGATGGTCTCTCCTCTTCCCCATCTTCTTCACAATACAGAGCACTAAGCGGTGCTGTTTTTATTTCCCTGTTTTATTCCTTTTCATCTTTTGTCAAGCAAAGTGAAGTCGGAGCTCTCTAGCATTATGATTTCTGGAGAAGTAAAAGAAGATTAAAAAAAAAGAGAAGATCAATTTCTCCTTTTCGTCCTTTTCTTTTTCTAGCCGTAACAATATTCTTCACAGTGATTCACTTAAAAAGTCATGATTAACAGGTATCCCAGAAATTAAATCATTATTAAATGAAATAAATTTTTAAACCTATACGCTGAAGAGGAAAATTGCTTAGCCATGTTAGATGAATTTCCAAGATTCCTGCTCAAATAAGTATGCGCTTTTAAAATACTAACAATAGTTGTCATTCTATTCATTTATTTTGGATTCTGAAGAGTCTCAAGACTATTAAAATTAATAAAAAAATATAAAAAAAATTCTTCCTTTTTGTCAATATAATAATAAAACTGTTACAACATATATATATATATATATATATATATATATATATAGTAAGAAGTGTCAAACCAATTACATACCAGTTATTCTAATCCCAATGTAGAAGACATGACTTCATTAGAGCAAATTATACCCCTCATTTAATATTTGAAATATTTCATGAAAATGACTTTAAAAGAATCAAGTCTACTATCTATGTTTAAAAAAAGGCGTGACATCGATTTCATTTTCAGCTACAAAGCAGGGTTTCAAGTCACCATTTCAAATGAAAGAGTAAAAAACCATGCCGCCTTACTATTGTTGGTTTACTATTATTTCTAAGTAAATGTAAATTAAATTTGCCTAGGAAAATTTCCCAATTTATAAAATATGTTTTATAATTATAAAATAAATAGCCACAGAATTTAAATAATGCCATGAAATAGTATAATTCATAAGTAAGTTTTAAAGTTTGAAAAATTTAAGTGATTATACGAATTATGAAGAAAGTATCCATTGCATTATTTTAATGAAGCAATTTTAAAATCAGTATTATAAGATGTTGTTCAAGTCGTTAATTATTGACAATTATTTTTTTATTCTAAAAGAAAATGAACACTTATGGAAATTGGAAAAAAAAATAATTTGAGAATAATTTGAAGATTAAATTTAATTTATAACTGATGAAAAAAATATGAGTACATAGTAATTATTTATATTTTTATGTGTTGGTTGTATTTAAATAAAGCATGTTTCTTTGAATGGAATCACCATATAAATAAGCAGACGGCCCTATAACAGAGGTAGTGCAATTTAGTGCAAGTGTATTTTTAATGCAAACAATGGTTACAATTCTTAATTTGATTCTTTTGGATGAACTTGAATTATTGCATCTCTTTGATGAAACTAATTATCATGCGCACTAGGTAATACACATTTCTGATTTAATTTCTGTTAAGCTAAAGTTTCTTTTCCCCTTTGAAAGTATTTTCTTCAAATTTGTGTATGAAGAATAAAAAAATGTCTCCATTTTTATTGAGAAATACTTCTAATAACAAAATTAAAATAAGGCTTAAATATTTAAATCCTGCAATAATTATTAAAGGAAATATGTTCTTGTAATTTAAAATTTGTGTACTTAAAATAAATGTTCTTACAGTTGAAAAATCTTGATATTAAAAAAAAAACATCTTTTTTATTGCTTGTTATAAGTATAAGAAAACATATGAGAGATTGTTAAAAAAAAAAAAAAATTGTTAAACATGAGTTGCCAAACATAGAGAAATCACACTGGTTAAACATGACGACATTCGGTAACATGCTGAAAACACATTGGTTAAAAAAAAAAAAAACAATAAAAAAAAAAAAAAAAAAACCGGAAAAAGAATCGATTGCTTTGGAGATTTCAGTTCCATTATAAATTAATTGCCTCCATTACATTAAAATAAATTTCAATACTTAAAATACATTTTTCTCTAATACAGAGTCAATTAACTCAAAAGAAATACGAAAACGCTAGTATGAAAATTGCCTTAAATGTAATTTCCTCCCTGTAAATCGGAACTCATCTGTGTACCCCGTGGCGCGTGCCAAAATGCAACCTGTTACATGTGCTCTTGACTGAAATGGGTCTGCTTACGCAGATTAAATTTAAGTTATCGGCAGCGTGGCTGCTAATGTGATGAAGCCCCTGCCCCTTTAAGCAAAGAGAGTCTCTATTGAATCAACAGATCTTCTCGTAAGATCAGCAAAAGGGGGCTTTGGCCAGGCTTTCCACATCGTTTGAGTTAAAGGAGTGGCAACATTTTATTTCCAATGCGATGGAGGATTCGAATCTTATCAGCCTAGTTCGGTTTGAGACAAAGGATTTCTTGTCATTTTGATTCATGCTTTTCATTCAGTTCACTTTTTTTTTTTACCGTGTCCTATCTTTAATGGAATGTGTAATTGGTTATTTAAATGCAGTTTCTCTAAGATATTTCTGTAGCAATTTTATTCATAAATATACATCAATTTAAAAGAAATATTAATAAATTATCTCTCGTCTGGTTTTTTTTTTTTCAAATGAATCTTACTTTTGTTATTTTTTTGTCTTGTTTGTTAAAAAATTACTATTAATATTTAAAAGTAATTGGAGGTGTCAGCACAGCTGCTGTGTAGCAGTAAAACTACTTAAATTCCACTTTTTCTCTTTTAATTTTTTTTTTTTGTTTAAAAAAACCTAATATTAATTAATTTAATTTTTGCAAAAAAAAATTAAGTTGAATTTCTGGATCAAAATTTTTAACTATCATATTAATTAAATTAAATGATAAAATTTTTAACTAATATTATAAGGTTTTCTTTTTTCTTTCCACACGCAGCGACATATTGAACTTATATTTCGCTGATAAAGAACAGCTCTCTGCCCTTCTTAAGTATTTAAACGAATTCTAAGAAATTCGTATTTACATTTTCTAGTTAATGTGTATCAATCAATATTTAATATCATTTTGGGAGATTTAACAATGTTTTTAAGTTAGAAAGCAATTTAATATTAAAACTATAATGCTTTTTTATTTCGGAATAAATTATTGTACTACCTATTTATTTGGAAATTATTTGCTTAAGATTCTTCCTGTTAGATGCACCGCATGTGTTCTCTGCTTTATTAATACAGTAGCTAAAGATTCACTCTACAATGAAGCAATGCAATGAGAAAGCTGCCGGCTGAACTGCTAAGGTTTTTAAAACAATATTCATTTTTCTACTTTCTGTCTATTTATAAAAACTAAAAAGTTGTTTCAATGGCAAATTAAAGGCTGTTTCACAGTAATTTCTTTTGTTTATCTGTAAATCTTCTTTTGCTTCTTAGCGTGATTTTATACAACATGACAACGTGCGTACAAACAACGTGAAAGATTTCTCATTTTTTGAATTTTTTTTCATTTTAAAAAGAAGGACATAGATATCCCGATAATTGTATGATTGATAGAAAATATTAGAATTTTTTCTCCACAGAATGAAAAAATTAAAAAAATTCTTTTTTTTTAGTCTTAAAACTCTCTAAGTTAGTTTCTAATTAGTTTTTTTATATTTATAATTTAAATATTCATTTTAATGAATAACTGCTAGATGCAATTTTAAATAATGATAACTTTTCATCGCCATCTTCATCATGATTGGCGCAACATCTCAATGGTGGGCCAAGGCCCTCGACCTACTGGTAGATTTCGAGACGAAAGTTGTTTTTTCGTTTTACGGGATAGGGATGCATATATTACAGCGCAATTTAAAATAAATTCAGATGGTTTCTTCATGGATATTTACTTTTAAACTCTCCCTATACACTTAGTCACAAAAGTAAGTATGCAAAACATAGCTTAAGTGAAAAAGCTCTAGATCTCAAATAAATATAAGAAAAATATTATTTTTTGGAGAGTGTTGTTTATAGCTTCTGATTCAAGTCATAAAGTAATGAAAAATAAACCAAATCATTATATTTTTAAAAAAACTTTAAGAGTAATTTTGTTAACTACCAGTAGAAATTTAAATCACAAAAGTATACACTGAAGTGACAAAAGTCAGCGGGATACATCTTAATATCTTGTCGGCCCTCCTTTCGCCTGGCGAAGTGCAGCAACTCGACGTGGCATGGACTCAACAAGTCGTTGGAAGTCTTCTGCAGGAATATTGAGGCTCGATGGGGTTCATGTCGGGCGATCTAGGTGGCCAGATCATTCGTTGAATTGTCCAGAATGTTCTTCAAACCAATCGCGAACAGTTGTGGCCCGGTGACATGGCGCATTGTCATCCATAAAAACCCATCGTTGTTTGGGTACATGAAGTCCATGAATGGCTGCAAGTGATCTCCAAGTAGCTGAACATAAGCATTTCCAGTCAATGTTCGGTCCAGTCGCACCAGAGGACCAAGTCCATGCCATGAAAAACAGCCCACACCATTACGGAGCCACCACCAGCTTGAACAGTGCCTTGCTGACAGTTTGGGTCCATGGCTTCGTGGGGTCTGCGCCACACTCGAACCCTACCATCAGCTCTACCAACTGAAATCGTGACTCATCGACCAGGCCACGGTTTTCCATTCATCTAGGGACCAACCGATATGCTCACGTGCCCACGAGAGTCGCTGCAAGCGATGTCGTTCTGTCAGTAAAGGCACTCGAGTCGGTCTTCTGCTGAATAGCCCAAGAAAGCCAAATTTCTCCGCACAGTTCTAACAGACAAGTCCCTTGTACGTCCCACATTGATTTCTGCGGTTATTTGACGCAGTGTTGCTTGTCTGTTAGAATTTACGACTCTTGCAGACGTCGCCGGTCTCGGTCGTTAAGTGCAGGCGGTCGACCACTGCGCTGTCCATGGTGGGATGTTATGCCTGAAATTTCATACTCTCGGCACACTCTTGACACAGTGGATCTGGGAATGTTGAATTCCCTAACGATTTCCGAAATGGCATGACCCATGCGTCTAGCTCCAACTAACATTCCGCGTTCAAAGTCTGTTAATTCCCGTCGTGCGGTCATCATCACGTCAAAAACCTCTTGTTTCGCATTTATACCTGTTCTACGCGATGCTACTGCCATCTGAAAATTTGCATATTGCTATCCCATGACTTTGTCACTTCAGTGTATATATTATATATATATTTATATATATATAGATATATACATATATATTATATATATATATATATATATATATATATATATATATATATATATATATATATTATATGCTTGTGGATATCTGAGTATGTTTATATGATATATGCCGGGATCTCAAAGTCCATTTTTATCCAAAGTTCTGATTTAATGGTTACACGAAGTTTAATTTTTTAGCCAATAGAAAATTTAGTGAACAGACAAGAAATTTAATCAGCTTTGAAGAAGAATCAATTTTTCCTGATTTTAAAATTTTTCTTAGGACTCATTTTTCCCGTCCTTAAATCCATTTCCATATAAACAATAAGGAAATAATTATTTATTTCATTTAATGAAAATGTAATTGAGAACAATTTTATGCATTGTTTGACATATTTTATGCATTGTCTTCTAGCTGAAATATGCATTTTCTTCTATTAAATAAGATTAAATATAACAAACAAAATGTTCTGAAAAATTAACATCTGTGTCCAAAAAGGAAGACCAATTTTCAATTTCAATTTCCCGACGCTTATGGAATTTCAATTTTTTTTTCTTTTTTAGGTTGCAGGTACTGTCCTTGACATCTGTGTGAAATTTGACGTCAAAATATTCATTAGTGTTTGAGTTATGCTGGACTTAGTGAGACACTAAAAGTAATTCAGTATAAAAAATTGCAAATGGCATTCGGTGAGCTTTCCTATATCGGAAAGAACAACAACAATAATTTTGGATTTTATTTGCTTCTATTCTAAATAATTAGTAATACGGAAATAGGAGAAAATTATTAGTGAAATTTTGTTTCAAATTATAGTTATCTTTTTAATTTGCAATTTATTAAGTAATGTAAAATGATATCCGAAATCATCCACTTTTTAATGGTTATTCATGTCACAAAGGTCAAGTCACAAGTCAATTCTATTAATTGATTGACTTAGATTATGTGAAAAAAAAACTTTATAATAAATAATAATCGCCCAATAATTTAAGTAATTAGAAAAACTAGAAATCAATTCATTTCCAATACAGCATTTACAGAAATGATGAAATACATCTATCACTACTAGACATATTTTAGGGACTAAAATATTCATCACCGCTTTGCAAAAAAAGTCATTACATAATTCCTAGTCCTCATTCTGTACTCTTAAACATATAGTTTTATTAAAATGTGGAAACAATCAAATTTTCAAAATATATAAATGTTTAAAAGAAGTTTTGAAGGAGAATAAATACTTCCTTGCAGATCAAGATTTTGAAATTCGCTTTTAGTATAAGTGCAGCGCTAGTAGCGCGAATAGCGCGAAAATTGAATCCCTGCCATCTTCCAAATGTATAAACGCGCCTACCAAATTTCTTTTATCTAGCAGAAGTCTTTCTTGGTGTTGGGATATTTTTTCCGCCAGTATATATACACTGTAATTTAAATAATTATAAAAATAAATATTTAAATAAAAGAAAACAAACTGCATATAATATTTAATTATTTGGTTTCAGTTTTAATAATAGAAGTAATTTTTAAAACACAAGATTACAATAATTGAAATAAGATAAACATTTTGTAAAAAATATTTGATATGAATATCAAATGTTTGGAAGTGTTTTTGTTTGTGAATTTTAATTTTAAATATCTTTATATTACTTTACTTAATTTATCAAATTAAAACGATTTGTTTGCAGCCGAATTTTTAAGAATTTATAAAAGGTTTAAGAAGAATTTCAGTTTACTTATTTGCGCTTCCAAACCCACCCAGAAAGTGAAATAGAATCATGTTAATAAATTTGAAACAATTTGCTCTTCGCCATTTCCTCTGAATTTTTCTGGAAGAAACGAATACATGTTTAAAAAATTAATTATAAAATATGCTCATGCGAACAAAATCACTATTAAATTCAATATGACTACCCCATGATAATCCCAAAAATATTGTTAAACTTTCACGCTTTTTCTTTCTTTTTTTCATTTATTTATAAAATCATCACTGTGTTGAACTGTTGTCATTTTTCATCTAAATTATTAATTTACTAAATTTTTACTCTCCGTTACTTAATTTTTTTCTTTGTATTTCGTAATTTTTTTGTTTGTTATAATTATTAGCGTGAAAGAAATATAAATAAATATGTTGTATAAAATACACCTGAAATAGATTTAAATATCTATAAATACTCTTGAAAGAAATTTAAGGAAAAGCTTTATTAGAAGTAAATTTTAAATAATTGAAAGCAATCAAGGAAGCCATGGGCCTTTCCCCCGAAACAATACCCATATATATTATAGACAGCAAACAAAATTTGGATGAATTTAATATGTTAATGAACATTTAATTTTTTTTAATTTCCTGATAATATTTGGCACAATTAAAAAATTAATATAAACAACTAATGTTCATAGAAAGTAATGTTATTAAAATATTTGTGATATGATAATTTTTCGTATGAACTAATTCGCATAGTTTGAAAGCGATGAAAAAATACATTAGAAATGTTTTAAAAACAAAGATCTTTTTCTTTTAACATCTTTTTCCTTCAAAATTTCCTTATAAATTTTTATTCAATACAGAATTGAAATAAACTAAAGTTACCTTTACAAGCGGGTAAACAAGTGATATGAAACACAAACAAAACTAATTAAGAATAAAAAAACAGAGAAAACTTGAAATACATTTTGAATTTTAATTTCCTTTGGGGATTTAGTTAACTTATTTACTTTTTATTACTTGCTATTTAATTGAGTTGGAATATATATACTAATATCAAATGACGACTATTTCATGAACATCCCCATCCTTTGAGGGGGATTCAAAATATTAAATCATTAATTAATTATCTCTATGTAAATAAGAGTATCATTTTTCGAATTCTAGAATAAACGCATAATTTCATCAAAAACATTAATTGCGTTTTGTTGTTTAATATTGAATTAATTAAAAAAACTGTCTTATTTTTCTATTCTTTAATAACATGCAAGCTCTTTTTTAGTTAATTCTATCTTGTTTATATCATTTTATTCCATCATATTTTTAATAGCAATTCTTTAAATTAAAAGTTATTTTATAAATAAAGGAACACCCATTATAGATTTAATGCGATATATTATCAATTTCGTTTTAAAAATCCAATATGTATATAATTATAAACCAGAAACAAACCAAAATTTAATTTCATAATATGGAATTATACTTCATATATATAATGTTATGTGAAGGTCATTGTTAACAAAAGCAACAAAAAAATTACATATCCTAAATATTAGAGGGTCATAAGCAATTCAAAATATACAGTGAACTTGAAATTTTTATTCAATAGGATTTAGAAACACTCCATTCCATTGTTTCAGTTTACATTTGTAATAAAACATTTGCTAACTTTGTAATTGTAGGAACTAGTGAATCACAATTTACGTGCTAAATTAATATTTATTTCAGATAAAAATTTTATCATTTCTATAAGAATAATAATGTTGTTTTTTTATTCAAATCTTATTAAAGGAAGTGAAAAGTTATTTTCTTTTAATTTAAGAACTTTTATTAAAACCTCGAAATTCATACCAGGAGGTCCATATTTCAGTTATGTTTCATTTCGCATATTTTTATTTGTATAATAACATATGCGAAATAAATATATTATTTGTAAATAATATATTTGTTTTTAAGTTGACACATTTTAAATTTAATTCACTATTTGTCACTTGATTTATAAAACACGTATTATACTTTTGTAATACACTACAGAATCGATAAACGTTTTAAATAAAAAAATGTGTTTTTTTTTTTCTTTCTTGTACGCATTTCGAAACCGAGATTTGATTGAACATCCTTGACAGAGTATTACTTGTTTTATCACGAGATTGCGTGATGCCAGCAGCAAAATAATAGAGAAATTCAATCTCGGATGCGGCATGTGCAAGTAGATGCTATTGGAGAGCTTAATGAACTCAACACGTCATAATCTGTGGTGGACCGGGAATTCAATTGGAACTGCTAGAAGGGTTCGCCCCTTTTCGAACGCATCTCAGCTTAGGACCTCGCAGGGAGGTCGTGACAAAGGAAGGGAAGGGGTTGTTCGAATGAGCGCTTTCGTTCTCTTGTGCGAGGGGTTTTCGTACAGTATATTTCGTACAGCATTTCGTACATATATTTTGACTGTTGAAGAGGGAAATTGCCTAAATTAAATGCATTTTAGTGTCTGCATAAATGTAGAAAATAGGAGTCAAACTAATTTGATATAATATATCACAAATAATGATTGGAGATGTAAATATCTGAAAATATTTTTTAGTCTCTGCGTAAATGTACAGATTAAGTGTGTGCGTAATTTACTCATTATGTTAACAACAAGTTATTTATTATTGCAGCGTGAAATATAATGCGGAGATATTTATTGCTTCGTTCACAATTTAATTCTTTTAGATACTACAAATAAATAAATAATATATTTGTTTAATATACGCATATAAATATAAATAAATCGTTTCAAAAATCCTTTTTTAAAGAAAATTAAGGTGTCTTGTTTGTTAATTCGCGAAATATATCTTAAATGTTACTGAACGTATCAGAAAACGTTTATAAACTAGATATCACCGAAATTAGTACAATAATTTGTTTGCTATGCATACGTTTCACCAGTAAACTGATTTTTGAAATCTAGTTTTATTGATTTTGTTCAATCTATTGATTTAGATACTTTTCTTATTTTAATAAAGATATATTTTAACTATTTTTTAAACTCATCTGCTAATTCGCCTCTTATTGTGCGTACGACTATATTTAATTTTTCGTCATTGATTTATAAAGCAAAAACTTTCATTTTGTTCTTTTCATTTGTTATAGGTTTTCTTCTAGTTTTTTTTTCCTTTATTTTTGTTGATTCTAGGAATAATTTATATGTGAATTGTTCTGATATTTTGTTAAATAACAGAAATTTAAAGCAAAATCATTTTTATCAAAGTCATATTCTTAATAAAAGACTTTTTAAATGCAGATTCATCTCAACAGCTGCGTAAAATATTATAAAATTTCTCGGATGAATCAAATAATGATCTTAATGTTTTCACGAAGTATTTGTTATCAGATTGTACTAAAAATAATAATAATGTATACAAACAGCCCATCCTATTAAAATAACCCAATTTTTTTCTCCGATTCCTATACTTGCAGATATCTTCCTAGTATGCCACTGTACTATGAAATTTTTATCTCACTAAATAATTAAAAAGATTAAAAGATATTTCAATAATTTTGAATTTGGTTATTAAGTATTAGAAAAGACACTCACGATTATAGCGTAATACAGAAGGCCTTTTCTTTAATAAAAGAGGATTAATTTGGTTTCTTTTGACACACCACGGTTATTTTTATGTGCACACTTTTGGGCTAATTAGACTGGGACCTACAGTTTAAAAGTGGATTCTGAACTTCAACAAAAACATCTATGTGCCAGCCAGGATTAATAACAAAAATTACTTTCATTATTTAAACATGCTTTTCACCCCAAAATGGGTTGATTTTTTATTCTAGATTCCTCACCCTATATATCCTGGTTATCCTTCTAATGTTTCACTTTTCTCTTAGCGAAGGTGAATCATCCCAATGCTGAGCCATCTCCAAGGCGCTCTTTTTAACTTAGCGCAATCATTTTCGTCACTCCATTTTCGAAATTGATCGATAACTCGTCTAATGGATCTGAGGGAGAATTTACATTTTTCGCAGCATCGCAACAAGTTTATCTTTCTCAAACTTGATGTGTTCTTTCAATAAAAAAAAGCAATAGGAATATTAAAAAGATATGATCCTTTTGTTCTTTGAATAACATCAAGTATTACAATACATTTTATTTGTTTTAAGAAGTACGGGTTTAAATTGTTAAGATTTAACTTGTTACTGAGATAGATAATTTCGTAAAGAAAGTGTCACTAAGAAAAAAAAATGATAATAAACTAAATACCGACAATTTTTGCAACCGTTTTAATAGGCTATTAGAAATCATCTGAAATATTTTAATCTTCTTGTAAATAATTGGCATATTGTAATTAGTGGCATATCGGCGGACAAAAGCCTTTATTACAACAAATCTAATACAAAGTGTATCAGTTAAATAAATTATGTAAAATACCAATAATAAGTTAAAATTAATTAACCATTTTTATTTTTACTCACATGCAAAAGAAAAATGATCTGTTTAGGCAGATGAATATGTTTATTATTGATTAGCACAATTGTTTTGTATAATTTTTAAGGGCATGAGTGTTTGCCATGAAATAATTTTGAAAACATACACCATTTACAGAGATGCGCATATCTATTAAAGATAATAGCCTTGAAGATTCTGTAAAGACTAAGGGGAACTAAGAAGCTATTTAATTTGCTAGCTTGATTGATAAGTTAGAATTATGTATTTATTGGAATTTATTCTACTGTAAAGATTCTTCTTTAGCAAAAAATGAAAAATGTTAAGAATTTTAATTCTGTTTTTTATTTTCTATAATAAAAACTAACCTACTTTTTCTTTAATATAAAGAAATTATAAAATTATTTATTATAAAGTATTTTATTTCAAATTAAATGATTTTAGTAATTGTTTCGAATATTAAACCAATTTTATTTCTTTAAATTCATAGCAATTTTAAGAATAAGCCTATAAATTCAGTTACTTATAAACTTCAAATATTATTCAGTAAACTCTAAAATGGTTCTTTACGAAATAAATATAATCTTTTTGAAAGGTTTCTAAAAGTTTTATTAGAATAATTATATAAAGTTATTCTATTATTTTCTTTTGTTTTCTTATCACATTTTATACAAGACTCACATGTGAATTTAAATACCTAAAAGTTAATTTAAATACCTAAAGAAAAGTATCAAATATAACCATATTTTTTTTGTTGAATACTTATAATAAGATTAATTATTTATTATTACAATATTTGAAGTAGTTTTCTTGAATGTTTTTTTTTTTAAATTAATAAATTACTACAATACAATCTTTCCTAGAATCTAAAAAAAATATGCCTAAAAGGCTATTTTAACACAATTAAAAGAATATAAAATATTTACTAATAGCTCTATTTTTGATAAATCTAATTAAATAAATCTTTTTGCCATTGTTTTCACATTAAAAATATGGAAAATTTGCTGCCAAAGTCTTATAACCTTGTTTATATATAATTTAAATGTTTTTATAAATTTTTCTAAGCTTTGTCGAATATTTAGCTTGAAGAAATGAATGTTATATTTATATTTATCTGATCTAAAAAGAAATTAATTATATTATGTTTTTTTTTATATAAAAAAAAAGGGATTGTTTTCATTAAATAAATTTCAACATCAGTAAATGGGGACAAAGCGCTTGTGTGCTTAAGTCCTCCCATTCTAGCACCCATTGACTTATGTAAAACGATTAGGAAGGGCACAATGGATGATGGAGAGCAGAATATACCACCGTTTTTTCGGTTTTATGGGATTGAAGTACAAAAGAAGGAAAGCGACTGTTAATTAATTCTATCTAAATTTCAATAAAAAATATTACTGTTCACATGATAAATAATGCAGAGCAAACTCTTGTAAGAAAAATACTGATGATGTTGGCCTTTTTCTTTCGAATAGAGAAACGTTCTCTATTCGAACTATTCCATATTGAATACAATAGTTTATATTTCTTTAAACTCAAAATATCACTCACAGCAGAATCACTCGCTATATACTTTAACTCAGTATGACTAGTCATTAACAAATCCAAACATTCTTATATGGACAAGGATTTCAAAATATATTTTCATACTGAATAATCATGGACTCTATATGATTTAACATGTGAATTTAATTTATTTTCGACAAAGAAAAAGGGCAATTTATGAAAAGATAATTTTTCACTTATTCTTAAGCATTTCAATGCGAAATTATTAAGTTTTTAAATGATTAAAAATTATGGTACTGGGAAATTTATCTATAGAAATCTATCTATAGAAATTTATCTGGGAAATTACAAAGTAAATGTTACTTTTAAAGATTTCGTTGAGTAAATCGATAGAAATTGAAAAACAATCAAGCGAGATAATTTTATATATATATATATATAAAGGATTAACAAAAACTAAACAATAAAAAGTAGAATTGAATTCTTAATAAGAAAAAAATAAATAAAAATCAATTCTAAGAATGCAACAATTATAAAGCGGAATGATTTATGTATTTAACAGTTTCATTTTTTAAAAATTGGTACATTTCAACAATTACTCAAAATACACCACACTTCGTGTTAGTTTCATTAGAATTCATTTAGGTTCTTTTATAAACAAGAAGAACCTCAATATTATAAATTCTGCTTCAAACTTTTAGCTTTTTCAATGGCTGTTCTTGAAAAGTAGCTAATTTCTTGGTTCTCTCAAATTAATGTGAGATTCCTAAAAGCAGTGGTACAGAATAGGAAACTCATTTGGTGAGCTTCATCTTATGTTTATAATAAGAACGACACGACATAATAGGTATAATTATGTTTACAAACAAGACATAAATAATTCTATCCCAAATGATTTGCTAGTATAAAACAGCCTTTGTCAAAACCCTCTTCCGGAAAACAATAACTCCCTATAGGCCAGAATACACCAAGCAGAACATGAATCCTTATACAGATAAAAAAAAAAACACATCACCCTTTTCCGATATACAACAAAAAGCTTCACTTAAAAATTAAAACCTACATTTGAATGTTCTGTATTTTATTTAATATTTTGTGAAAAATATTTAAAAATATACTTCTCTAATTACTGAGACAGAAATTTTATGTCGGTAATTAAGATATATTCACTAATCAATAAATTCCTTCAAGAGATGTAATTTCTGGTGAAATTTTTATAACGAAAATGACAAATGCTTAAATTTTGTATAAAGCAGGCAACAATGCTGTTTAATTCAATGGACATACATTCTTCCATTGTACAAAAAATCATATTTTTAGTTTCTTAAAAATTGTTCAAAACTCAATTCTTAGCAGTTACTTAATTTTTTTTTATAATTTGTATTCCATATTTAGCCTTTTGGGGCGCATATTTAGCGTTCTGGCCCTCGGTATCTCAGGTGTCGGGTTCAAGTCCCGGTGGTGTCGTGGATGTTTATAGTGGTTCGGAATCCACTTTCAGACGTAGATCCCGGTCTCATATTACTGTTGGGTATAGAGCTGTCAACCCTTAACCGTAAAAAAAAAAAACGTCTCTCGTCTCTACCAGTAGGTAGATGGCCTTGGCACACAACGGGCTGTTGCGCAATGATGATATTTAGCCTCTTTTTAAACTGTAGATAAAAGGAAAGAGCTATAAAATGTTTTTGCAAAAAAAAAAAAATGCTTTATATTTTTATTTATTTTTAGTTTTCGACAAAGTCACGTTCATAAATATCGCAGAACGACTATCCAATGTAGTGTGACAAACATCAGTATCTTAATTAAAGTACAGTTTTCTTTTCAGAAACAAGGAATTTTATTTTAACTAATATTTTTTTTAATTTTACGTTATAGTTTATTATAGTAATATACAGTAGAACCTCTTTAAGTCGGACCTCGATAAGTCGAAAACCTCCACAACTCGAAAAAAAATTTTTGTTCCCTTCCCTTCAAGCCCCAAAACCTCCATGACTCAAAATTTCAACCCTCTATAAGTCGAAATAATTAGTAAATCCCCACAAGAAAAATTGGACCTCTGTATCTCGAACATTAGCAATGTTTGATTTTACAGTCTTTTTTAAAATCTTTACAACTCGATCATTTGAAACTAATTATCTCTATAGCTCGAAGAAAAATTAGTTACCGACTTTAAGGATTTGCTGACAATGCACGTCCTTGTTTCTTAGAAAGCTATGTATGAATATGTAGTAAATAGAATAACCAATTCTATGAAATAGCAACTAGGAAGAAAAAGAATTTTCTGCTTTTTATAGCTTAGATAATGCTATAGATAGAGAACGATCGAATTGGCTAAAGCAAAAAAAAAATAATAATAATAGTAGTAATAGCTGACTTTTTTAATGTATAATATTTTTAATTTTAAGGTTGTTTCGCAATTATTTTGATTTTTTATAGTAGTACATAATATAATTTTTAGTTGCAAATAAATAAGTGTATTACCTCTGTAACTTGAATTTTTATTTATTTTACCTCTCCAACTCAAAATGAGTTAGAAAGTATCTAAACCTCTACAAGTTGAATATTTCCTTACAAAATTCGCGTAAGTCGAAATCCTCCATAAGTCGAAAACTCTATGACTCGAATTATTTGAAATTCGACTTACAGAGGTTCTACTGTAGTTTACAATTTCAGCCTCTCGTTATAATGCGTTTCTTGGGAGATAAAGCGAAAGCATTTTACTATGAGATGGGTTTGTGATTTTAAAGGTTGTGCGATTTTTGTTCTATGCCTACATTAGCGACACAATGAATTGCAGTTCGACGAGGTGCTTCAGAATGATGTTAAGTTCGTGGAATTGGAAGGAAGAGAAGATGTTGGTGTAAATCAAAAGAGCTACATAAATCTCAAAGCAATTTGGTATGCTTTAAAAACTGAAAGAATATCTTCATTTTATAACACGAAGAGATTGTAATAAGAATGAAAAGACGACATTGTATTGGTAAAAGTGGAATTTTAAATGCACAGATTGGAATGTTAGAAGAGATTGATGAAATCTCCTGGGCCTCCCCTCCTTTTTCCCTCGCTTTTCCGTTCCACCCTTTTGGGTAATACACCGACGGTCGGAATTCGCAAACCGTAATCACCTGATCCAAATCATTTGGAAGGATGGAGCGCGAGTGACTTTTCTCTTTATTAGTATTCGGCTACGACCTGCAGGGAATTCAGTGGAAGGCGCGCGTGCAAAATTTGATCCCGGCCTTTCCTTCCCCAGTTAGTGCTCGGACGGTGAGTTGGCATTCACCACCCTCATTAGTAAATGGAGAGGCACTTTATTATTTGAAAACAGGCATCGAAAATAATAACATAGTGATTTTGAAATTTAATTTAAATCAATACTATTTATTTTATATTCATGTTTTAACAATCCAGGCAAAATTTTGCAGTGCGCAGTGGTCATAATGTTTGAAAGGACGGCAAGCACATATATAAATAATAATAATAATAATAAACTTACATTTAAATTGGAGGGTAGCAATATAAAACACCATATTGTTTAACGACCATTCAATAATATTTAACGATATATTATATACATAAAAGGGGGGCTGAACAGTTCGTAGGCTGACTCATAGATGGCGCTACTAGTATTGAATCCATATGATTATTAGTTGACCCTAACCTTCAAAAGACACGTGTATAAATTTGACAGCTGTTGCACTATTAGTTTGTGAGTTATAGCATTTTTAGTGTTCATCACGTGCAGTCCACTCGGCTGACTGTCGATTGGACTCCGGTGTGAAATGGTGGAGCCATGTTTCATCCATTGTCACATATCGACGCAAAAATTTGGGTTTATTACGATTGAACAGCTCCAAACACTGCTTAGAATCATCAATTCGTTGTTGTTTTTGGTCGACTGTGAGCTCGCGTGGCACCCACTTTAAACAGAGCTTTCGCATATCCAAATATTCGTTCACGATATGTCTAACATGTTCTTTTGATATCTTTAGGGTCTCAGCTATCTCTTCAACTTCACTTTACGGTTATCATAAATTATTTTGTGGACTTTTTTGATGTTTTCGTTGGTAACAGCCTCTTTGGGGCGGCCACTGCGTGCATCGTCTTCAGTGCTCATTTCGCCTCGTTTAATTCCCGGTGCAAAGTACGAATAATGTTTATCAAGCCAAGCCTAGGCTTCAACAGTATTTTTTTTCTCCAGAAAGCAACGCTTTAGTTAATACACGAAATTCCTTTTTATCCATTTTTTCAAACTAACAAAAGTTGCTTCACTAAATATGCTATAACTCACATACTACTAGTGCTACAGCTGTCAAATTTATACACGTGTCTTTTGAAGGTTAGGGCTAACTAAAAATTACATGGATTTAATACTAATAGCGCCATCTATGTGTCAGCCTAGGAACTGTTCAGCCCACCTATTACATAACGAAAATTATGATTTTAAGGTGTTTCAAATAATTTTTAATTATTGATATTCGATAATGTTTTTCTAATTTGTTTTTGAAATATTTGTGGATTTTAAACTGTATTCTAACGAAGAAATCAAATTAGTTTACTTAAAATGTTTGCAAATCCAAAGATATATATTTTAAGTTTCGGCTTTTACTAGACCTATAACGGCTTCAAGAAGAGGACCCCTTTCATATTTATTCGAGTACTTTAATTTATATTTAGAAGCCCTAAATATAAATGCAGAAGTCTGGGATATTATACAAATAAATGAATACTAAAAATTTAAATTTTGATTACAAGTGTACGATTAAATCGCAAGTACACTTCAGTGTAAAGTCGGAGAGTTGTCGAATCTCAAAGACGTGGTCTGCGGCAGACACTAATTATCACACAGCATAATACATGAAATCACAAGAGGCTCACTTTGGAAACAGGCGGAAACCCCAACCTATTCAATCATTTCAGAGAAAAAAAAACACTTCTGATAGACTCGTCGCAGAACTCTCTCTCTTTTTTCTCCATAAATCTTCCTTTAAGGAAATCCATCAAAAGAGGGTGGAGGGTCAGCCAGAGGAGGTTGATCACCAATCAGGATAGAAAACTCATGGTGTAGTTCATATTCCATCTGTAATTATTTCGACCTGTAAAGGTCGCACAGACAATCGCAAATTTGAGTCTCATTACACACTGGATATCTGCAATCAGATTTGAGAGACTGGTTGTTCTTATTAGTACAAAACACTAATAGCATGTAATACAACTACCCACAATACTGCTCATATGTTGTCAAATTTAAGTGATGGTTTGTGATTATATACTTGTCAATTAATACACATTCCTCTCTACTGAGAATGAAATACCAAAATTCTTACTCTGAGAAAAATGCTACAATATATATATATATATATATATATATATTGTAATGATGCTAGTGGATTGATATTTTTAATTGCTTTTTGAAACGTTTTCTAAGATTCCTCCTCTTATTATTTGAACTTAACAGCAAGCTCATTCACTGGCTTATCATTAAACCAAAATGAATTGCTTTGTTTCATGTTTCTACCACAGAAGACAACTTTTATTGGAATACTGTCAGGTTTTAAACGTTTTTGAATCTGTATGTCTGGAAAGTGGAATTAAAAGGAAAGGTAGCCAATTAACATTGATAGCCACAATGAAACACTGTCACTAAGCATTCTGCATAGTATGAAAGGCAGTTAATCGCACATTTAAACAAATAAGAATTCTTTTGGGGAAGAAATTTCAATGTCATTAAATAATTAACTCGCCATTCGCATAGAAATTAACTGAAGTGGATGAAATTCTTGTATTACTCTGCTGAATAATCCAGATAACTGAAATCTCCAACGCTACCTTACACAGAACTGTCATGTATACAAATACTTTAAAACGATGTGAAAAATTTTACGAACAGTTCCCTAATTAGCATCAATAAAATCTTTGAAAATTCCATGGTGTTCGAAAATGCAATTCTAATCTTTTCCCTTTCCCTCTTCCCGATAAAATTAGCCCTATTTTGTTGTTTATTGCCGAACTAATTAACGTGAAGTCTAACGAGATTTAGTTATAGACAAAAATTTAAATATTTTAATAAGAAAGAATAAAATGTTATCTGATAATAACGTAGATATCGTTATGTATCAATGAAAAAATGTTATTTATTTTATTGAGAAAGTACTGGAGACATAAAATATATGAAGGCTAATAATAAGTGTGAGACAGTTTATCAAATAAATGAATGGCTATCGATGACCATGACAACTATAACAAAAATTAAAGCTGGAACAAAGTAGAGCAGTTATTACCAAATATTTTTTATTGTATTAGGCATTTTGTAATTATAATGTATATATAAATATTTTATACTCTAAAGCAAATTTTGATTTCAATTTTATAACGTAATTTTGTGATCTATTGATATGAAGGTGTAAAAAGATAGTGTTTTACTTCCTGCTGTCTTCAATTCAAAATAGTTTAAATCAGTGGAATTTATTCAGGGTTTATAGTTTAATATGTACCTGAATGTTAAAAATAGGAAAATCGGTTCTAGATTCTAGATTTATCTATCTAAATTCAATTTAGTTTTAAACTTAAAATATTATAGATATCATAGATGTATTACTTAGAAAGAAATTAATATCTATAATACTTTAAAATTGAAAATCCTTATCAATTAGTTTCCAAAACTACTGTCTAATATTAAAAAAAAAAAAATCTTTTTTTAGTTTATATTAAGATTTATTTAAATCTTTATTTAGTTTATATTATATTTCTGTATTTCCGCATTTATTTTAATGAAAAGTATTTTTTCATACCTATTTTTTTTAATTACATTATTTTTCTTTTGCTATTGTTAGTGAATCTGCTTGTATGCAGCTATTTTCGATACTCGAATACATATTATTACCAATTTTCATAGTGATTGGTTAAACGGTAAAGAAGTTGCAGTACCATCTGGTGACGACTCACAACAAAGGGGAAAGCATAAATCAGGAATCTAATTGTGAATCTAAATCATCCAGGGATCCACTCAAACACACATATAAAAGAATTATATATATATATATATATATATATATATATACATATCGGTAATTTGCAATATTCGTGCAATATCGGCAATTATTCTATTATTTTAGTTAAAAAAAATTGATGTTTCAAAATGGGAATGATACAAATAATTTGAAGCGAAAAGAGAGGGGAAGGTGCAGAGAAAAGTGATGTTCTGGCCTTAGGATTTATTCTGCATAAATAAAGAAAGTTTTGGTCCGTATTCACTCTAGAATCATTCTGTAATCCAATGTACTATCCAATTTCGCACTAACTAGAGATCACGTTTTGCAGGGTGCTGAAGGGAGTGATAAAAATGGAGAGGGCGAAACTACAAATGGTGTAAGGATCAGCTTATTAATGGCAGATAGCTTTTGCCCATGAGTTCGGAAGGGGGGAGGTGGCTTCTTTAAAATTGAAGGAAAAGTATATTTGCAGATAACCCCTGCATTTTCTCTATTACTGAATGGGTTTCACGCTTGTTACAACGCATCTCATAGTTCTTCGTAAAATTCCTTCTTTCAGCATGGGCGGATGTCAAACCTGGTCCAAATTTAAATCTCTTTTACGTACAAAACTATTAATTAAAAATATGCTCATTTGCAAGTAAATACAATTTAATGGATGCTACAACTTTTGAAGAGAAATTTTATTTATTATAGGACGTCGAAATAAATGGAAGGATAATAATATATAAAATTAAAATATAAATATTCACTTTGAAATTATAGTTTTAATTAATTTTTGATAACTAAGTGCAGCTATGGGGAGAACTGATAGTGGCAAGTGTTTTCCTTTTTATCGCTAAAATTCAAAAGAAATCAATTTATTCCACTATGCTTGCAGGTAAATATATTAATGAAAAGTGTAAAAAAAAGTGATATAATAAAATTAAATTATGAATTGAAAATAGAAACTTGTTACAACTTATATACACAATTTACATCAAAACATATTATTTTTTTCGTAATCGATTTTTCTAAAATCGAAAAAAAGTTTATATAAGTAAAAAAATGCTTAAATATATTTTAAATAACTATAGTGGAATACCATTTAATACTAATTTCTGTGGTATTGCATTTGTTTAAAATTAAAAATTACTTTTTAGCTATCTACCTTTCCATTTAAGGAGTTTATCTAATGTTCCTTTATACTATAAAGACTAATAAGCATTAAAAAAGCATTGCACTAATATTTCTGTTTGATCTTGATATTCTTTTCCTATCTCCTGAATACTTTTTAAATAATTGTAAAAAATGTACATTAATCATATTTTAAGCAGCTTGCTGAGTATATCGAAATTATGTAACGCATACCAAAATTATGTATACCGAAATGTTGTAAATATAATCTTTCAGTTTAGTTTCTATTAATTATATATTGTTTTAATTGTTCGCACTCTCTGTCATTAACATACACTTCGCAGTTTTCAGAACAATGTGTATTTTTTGTGCAAAATTTACTTAAATTAAATGAGTAGTATTAGGAAAGGGTTTATGTAGTTCAAATTCTACATTTAAACAAATGCATTCATTGAATTTCTATAGCAATTAAGTTCAGTTTAGTTCTGAGGCAATTTTATGTTCCAGTTAACTCTGTGTTTCACTTTAAAATAAAATAAGTTTATATTATAATTCCATTACGACGTATTAGATAAAATGTCTTTTTCTTCAAAATTAAACTGTACTGTCCAATTGACACGATTGCTGTTGATTGGATGACTAAGTAAAGAAGTGCAGTAAAATGCCTTTTTAGCTCGTTTAATTTATTTAACGAAGAACTTTTTAGAAATTTTTTGTTATCAAGAAATGTTTTTATAATAATATAGAATTCCTATATATAAAACCTTATATATATTATAATGAAAAATAAATTCTTCAAAACTTTCCTGTATTGTGTATACCTATAATTAAAAAAAAAGTGAAATTCATCTTAAATTTAAATTCTTAGATTATTTTTTAGGATTTGATTTTATTATATGAAAATGAACAAACGGCTTTAGAATGGAAAATTCAAAGTAAATACCATCGTTGTCGAAATATTTAGTGAATTGATAGTGATATGATATAAATGGAAGAAATGGTAGAAAATTTTTATTATATATTAGGAGATTAAGTTGTTATTATGAATAAAATATAATTATCTGGTTAATATTTAATTTGATGAAGAGTTAAAAAAAGTTTTAGTGTAGATCAGGGTAAGAAATTAATTGGAAACATATTAGATATTCAAAAAATCAAAAGTTTCTTCTTTCCAAGTTTTCTTTAAAAGTTTTCTTTCTTTTTTTTCAGAATAAATATTTTGACTAATTCGATAATAATAGCGCACAAAATTTGTTATTTAGATATAATTTTTTTTTCAAGACTATTGGATAAGAAATGAATGCTTGACAAAAAAAAAAGTGCTTAAATCCCTTAGAAGACGTTTGTTTAACGTCGGTGAGCTTTGTGTACTACTTATGTATGCTACTAACAGCCTGAATCGTGGTTCAGTGACAACAGGAGCCGCTGTTGAGCATTATGATATAGGTCCAATCCGTTGGCGCCATTGTTTCAAAAAACGAGGAGTATCGATGGCATTTGTGATGTTTAGCATGTTGTCTCGTTAGCCTGACTACCTCGGGCAAATTTTCCAGTGTTTCATCAACGCAATACGCAAATGAGGGCTAATTCTCTTTAAAAGTACTCCCGAAAGATACTGCGCTTCTTCTTCAGTTCCACGTAGCCAATCTGACTTCAACCTATGGATGCTCCATCCGAACAGAAGCTGATCCATCCCCTACACCCCTGAGTAAATTATTCATGGGATGCCCAACTGAGAATTAGTCACAACAATAACGAATAGCCCGCTGAAAGGTGGTGAGGGAAGAATAATGCCTTACGGGAGTAATTTAAGGGATTACTGCTTCGTATTTGTATGTCGTATGGGATAAAACCTGGAAACTCTCACGGGGCAGTCTGACTATCGATGGGAGATGTTTTATCTATCACCATCGAGTCTCCTCGTTCCGGAAAGTGGCTACAAAGATACGATCAGTTTAATCTAAGCTCAACCCTCCTGCACTCTATTCGCGTACGCTTCCACTGGACCACTAATCGGCCTTTGAAGGAGTTACCGAAGAAAACAGCGCATGCCAGAGATTATGAATAGGCGGAACTTCGAAGTCCCTCGTTTCAGTTTATTGGTGCAAACACACATTGCCTGGCTCATTGCCAGTACCAATATTCGGTTCTCTTAGAGAAAAGAAAAAACTTTTTCATTTCTTTTATAATGCAACTCATGCATCACATATTGTACAAACATCCATGTTATTATACTCAACTAATTAACGTATTCTTTGAATTCGTGTGACAGGGTTCGTATATTCTGAACGTGCAATCGAATCCCTTCAAACCGAAAGAGGAGTTAAAATGGTAACCAGAGCGGTAACCTGCATAGTAGGAAAAATGTATTCTCTAAAATGGGGATCTCTAATAGAAAAAATGTATTCTAAATATGATTCCTGTGTTTCATTCCTTGGTTGTGTATTTACATAAGTATTTAAAAATTATATTCATCCCTAGTCAGTTAAGTTTATTACATGTCCGACGTTGTGTAAACTTAAATTTCACTCAAATTTTAGAACACTCAAATTTGCAGAAAACTATCACAAATTATTTATTTTGAAACCAATTTGAAATCTGAACAAATTAACCATACTAAACACCACAATCACCATCGAATCTCTCCATTTCTGAAAATGACTGCAATGAATTCGAAGCTCAAACCTCTGCAAGTTAGCTGCTCAATTGTGGTAACCATAATCTTTTATGTAAACTACTTCGGTAAAGAGATTTGCTTTTCCCAAGTAGTCATTTTTCAAAGATCAGTGTGAATCCACCAATGTAACTACACGGACCAGATATAAGATGAGTCCACCAATAGATGATGGACTAAATGAATCCACCAACGTAACTACACGGACCAGATATAAGATGAGTCCACCAATAGATGATGGACTAAATGAATCCACCAATGTAGCTCCAGGGACAACAGATTTTTCTACAATTCTTTGGTGTTATCCTAGGTACTTTGAGATCAAAGCGTTTTATTGTTATACAAACATTGCACTTCCTCTATACTAAACGCTAGAGATTTTCTGTATAGAAAGTCTAAAAATAAGGCCATTCACCCGCATATATATTTTCCCTTGGCTATTACTTCTAATAATTCATAATCTAATGTTTTTATACTCGATTCGGGGGAACAACTTAACATTTAAATACATATAATGCATTGTGCCTAATCCTCAGTGTTCTTCAATGGGGACGGACATCCTATGAATAGTCCACTCATGGAGGGAAAAGAGCAGCTTCTGTTCTGATAAAACACCCGTAGGTATAAATCCGACTTCATTCCGTATCGTTACATGGAAGTGCCTTCCGGGAGTTCTTTTAAGGGGAACTACCTCGCCAGAAAATTCACACCAGGTTGTCCGACTAACGAGGCAAGATGCTGAGCATCACAAAAGCCATTGAATCTCCTAATTTTTTGAAACAATGAGCCATGATTCTGGCTACATATAATCTATAGTTACATAAATAAAAAAAACATATTTAGATAAAAAAATATTCCATTGATTCCTTTGTTACCCTCTATAATTTTTCATTCTTTAAAATATTTTGCAATCATTTGGAAAACAATCCCTCTAGATTACAAAATTCTAAAATGTTTCTTTTTTCATCTCCTCATGTCAAAGTTAACAATTGAAAAAATAAATAAAGAAAAGAAAAATCTTCATGAGTTTATCGATTAAATTGAATATCGATTACATATTATAAGGAAATTGTTTTAAAAAGAAAACGAATCTGAAAGATATTAATATAAATATATTTATTGATAAAAAAGAAGAAATAAATAGAGAAGTACGAGTAACTGAAAATTATGAAAACATGACTTATGCTTGTGAATTAAAACTTTTTTTAATGGTTATGTAGCTTTATAATAAATAAATTGTTTAAATCACAATTTAATGAAGAAAAATACATATTATAATTTCATTGCCATAATAACGTGGTTTAATTAAAAGGAAACTCTTAAAGATCGTATTATATTTACTATAGTGAACTCTGTGCATTTACTGCTTAATTTAAGAAACTAACTGTTATATAAATTAATTAATTATCAAAAGAAACATGTATGCTTGTATCTAAACAGTTTGTCTGTTAGGATATAACAATAAATATTAAGTCAGAATAATAAAGAATTTGTCTTTTAGGATACATCCAGTGATTGTGAAGCAATTATTTTTCTTATAAATTTAATTTCTAAATTTCATTATCATAATGTACTGATAAACTATTAAGGAACACAATTTCTATTTATCATGTGAGAATTTGGGACTTTTGACCGGATGCGATGAATTTTATGTATTTATTGTATGTTAAAGATTAAAATCAGGGAGAGTGTTAAACTAACGATTAATAAAAAATACTACATAATAAAGAAATAATCTTTTATTTACAGCAACAGAATATAATGAATTGATCTAGGTTTAACCTTTATCTTTAATGTTGCAAACATAATATACCTCATAATGTTTCTCTCTATATTTTTTAAGCCTTATTATTTGCATTCGCACCTAAGCGTAAGTCTTGCAAAATTATTGTCCTGGTTTCAGGATAAACTAAAATGGAAAACAAATCTAAGCAGAAAAAATAGCTGGCTTCCTCTTTTATTCTTAATTTCTTTATTCACAACTCTCAACATGCTGTTATTCTGAAATAAAATGAATTGTAATTAATGTCAACAATTATATTTTATATCGTAGCTTATTATCTTTAATTGATAATTATTGTTTTTCATAAATTTTTATCTTCCCGTTTAATTAAATTCAATTTAATTTAATTTTTTTCAATTTTAACTTCATCAGTTGATAATTGTATTTTCTTTCAACTTGCTATCTTCAGTTGATAATTGTTGTTCTTAATCAATTCAATGAATTTTATCATTAATTTAAACTTAACCTCATCGATTGACAATTGCATTTTCTTTTTGCCAGTTATCTTCAAATGATAATTATTGTTCTTCATCAATTAAATGAAATTTATCTTCAGTTTAAGCTTAACCTCATCAATTGATAATTATATTTTCTTTTAGCTTGTGATCTTCAGTTGATAATTATTGTTCCTCATCACTTTAAGAAAGTGTTTTTTAACATGAACAATTATAGAAAACTCAAATCTAAAAGGGATTATTAAACAAATTAATTTAACTATTCCTGATATTTTTAATCATGTTTTTACGTATTTTTGTGATTTTTTTTAGCAGTTTTGGGTTTTAAGATGTCATCAAAATTATATGAAAAGCAAAAGACAAAGAAATTAGTTTGCTTCTCTACAAAATTTGCACAGCTAATAAGTTATAATCATTCTAATAACAATAAAATATATATTTAAAATAAATTCAAATTTTATTATTACTTCAATTACTTACAGAGTAAAATTATTATTATCCAATGAATCCTACTTACTTAAAATTGTACACTGAATTTTTTTAAATATGAAGTAAAAATTGTTAAAATATATGTATATGAAAATAATAAAAATTCATAAAAATATAATAATAATAATAATTCATAAAAATATGAAGTATATTGTTTCCAATGCTTCCTTTAATTACATTTTCTTTTATCTTGTAATCATCAATTGATAATTATATTTTCTTTAATGATCTGAATTTTTCACAATTTTTTATATTCTTATTTGGAAGTGGATTTTAAATAAAATTAAAAGAGTAACATTCATTTCCCCCCCCTCCCTTTGTATTCGCTATGAAAGATGGAGTTTTAGAATGATTTTGTTAGATACAATCCACCTTTAATTACCACTAATTAAGAGAAAAAATAGGATTTAGTGAGTGCCGATCGTAATTAAAGGAAGATTTATATTGCAAAAAAATCCTTACCATTACATCCGTGAATCCCATCATTCCAGAACGTTATCGTCCATGCCTTCTTTCTAATACAATCCAGACTCTTCCTCTTTCTTCTCTCCGGGGGTCCATTCGTCCATGATTTCCAGCCACTTACCATATTAAGAACAAAATCTCCACACGCATTACCATATTAAGAACAAAATGAAAATACCAGTGACAATTAACACCTTTATTAATATGTCCGTCAAAGTATCGAAAGGGGTTTCAGCCTGGAAAAAATAAAAGTAGCACCTTATAATAGCCGATCAAGAATTTAACGGGTACATGTTATCAAATACGATGGTGTTTGAAACCGAAAAAAAATCAATTGTTTTATTTTATCTAGAACTACTAAATAGATTTTAATGAAATTAAGTATGATTTTAGGCCGATATATTCCAAAAATTAACCACACTACAGTTAAGGCACCAGAAAATCAACATATAAACTAAACTATAGAATAGAAAGATAGGTTAAAGGTTTATAACTCTTTCTTCTTCTCTCTCTTCTCCTCATTGGAATCAGGTCATTTAATGAGTCTTTGGGTAAATTGCTTTTACTCTTATAAAAACACTGCTTTCAACTCCTGATTGATTCTCAAAGGTGGAAAGCGAGAACCAAATTCATCTCCATGAGCATCCCTTACATGCTCAATGTGATTTGGACAGCATAATTCCTTCGATGATTATTTTAGCTTTCCAGGAGTTCATAGACCATATAAGCCTTATGTGGAAGCACGATGCCATACATTAAAAAGAAGTCATTGTCAACCATGATATTTGCCGCTCCTACACTTTCATATAAATATTTATATATGTATATCATCCTCATCGTCCATTTGGCTCAACAGCCCATGGTGTGTCCGGCCTTTCTGGCTGCTGGGAGATTTCGAAACAGAACTTTTTCTTTTTAAGGGGTAAGTTTGTTAGCCCTACGTCCAAGCCCCTGGTTTATAGTTCTACTGCCATACTATAGGGATCAGGCATCCACGGTTTAAAGCATATGTATATATATATATATATAGAAACCCGCAGAGAGAAAACGAAAATAAAATTAGATTGACACATATTGCATATCCAGTTTTTCTAATGCAGGTTGTGCATATACCTTTGGTCCCGGTAAGTTTTATGGACAACTTATGAATAAGCTATAGTTCTATATATTGTCTATATATTGTTTGCATTCGCAATGTCTCAAATTGCGAAATAATAATAAAGCATAGTTCTTAGGAAAAAATGACAAGGAAAAGCATTAAATAGAAGAGAAAAGTCGTATTCTCAATATTTAAGGAAGAAATTAAACTCTTTTAAATTAAAGGTATTTCTGTTAATATGAAAATGACCAGAGAAAATAAAATATACAATTTATCAATTTAATGACAGAGATGTAATGAGACCGCCATTTTAAGGTACTTTCCATGCCAAACTTTAACTTTTCTTAAAGAATTGTAAATAATTTCCAATTATTACGAACCGTGAATAAGTTCGAAATAATTGTGAATTGTGATTCATATTCAGTGATAATTATAAATGTTTTAGATTTTTGCCAATGACATTTAATAATAAACAATAACATTTACTACTGTGTCCAAAAAAATAAGACAATTTTCAATTTGAATTTCCCGGGCATAAGGTATTTCAATTTTTTTTCTTTTTTAGGCTAGCACTGTCTTTGACATCTGTGTGAAATTTGACGTCAAAATATTCATTAGTGTTTGAGTTACGCTTGACTTAGTGAGACGTTGAAACTGATTCCGGCGATTTTTGAAATGTCTGAATGAATTGAGCAAGAACTTGCATTAAATTTAGTTTGCAGAAACGTATAGAATGTTGCATAAGGCATTCGGTGAGCATTCCTATATTGGAAAGAAATGTTTATAAATGGTAAGAACAGTTCAAAGAAGGCAGAGAACGCGTTGAAGACGAAGAGCCTGCTGGTCGACAATCAACCTCAACCGACGAAGCTCACTTTGAAAAAATTAAAGATTTGGTGCTTGCAAACCGTCGATTTACAATTAGAGACCTTGCAGATGATGTCGGAATTTCAAAAGGATAGGTCAATTCCGTTTTGGGCCTTAAATAGAATTTTGTTCAAATTTTCTATCAATTATGGTTTTAAACGCTTCTTGAAATTATCTAACAAGTCTGAAAAGTTCTAAGATTCTTAAAAGTTCTTCATGTAATAATTATGAAGTCTTATTGCAATATTATGATCCATCTCGCTTGTTTCTTTAATTTTATACTTGAATTTCGAAAGTGCAACAGTAAATAAAACTGTTTTCCATCAAGTTTCTATGTGCGAAATGACAAATTGGAAAATTTTTGAATATTTAAAAAAATAGCATTTCAGTTTTGATGTTAAAATGCTTAAATGTTTTCAAACTTATTAAATGAAAATTCTTCTCATAATGTATTATTATTTGTAAGTTATTAAATCTATATTTAAAATCTTTGAGTTATTATACAAAATTTATAAATTAAGTGTAATACTTAATTTAAAATAAATTAAAAAATTTATAAATTAAGTGTAATACTTAATTTATAAATTAAGGCTATAAGCGACGATTTTAGCCCTGTTTTCGTAATTTTAAAAACAACTCAGCTTTTTTAATTTTCATAATAAAGTATCAATTCTTTGAAAAATTTTCATTAAAAGTGTGGCATTTAATGTTATCAATTTAACCATCTATTATATAAAAATAATGTACCACAGTATAACTGAAATAAACTCACTCATAAATTGTGAAACGCAGGATACATGGCTGTATTATGTGTGGTTAGCGAGTTGACAGTGTATTCTAGATATTAAATTGATCTTGATGCATCATTTTAAATTGTTGAAAACATAAATACAATGATCCATCAAAAAGAAATCCCTCCTTCATTTTTCTGTGAAAAAAATATATAAAATTCAGCATATTCATTATATCAATTAACATAGGGAATTAGTTCTATTCTAGACTAGAATAGAACTAGACTTATGGATATTCTCAGACTAGAAAGTGCACTGGATTAATAAAAATATTTTTTTAGGAAATGTATATGGCTGATACCAAGCCTAGATAAGGTCCAGTAAATTGTCAAAGGCACTCAATTCGGCTGAGGAACCTTGATACTGAGATCTCCCATTGTTGATTTTTTTTTTTACAATGGCTGGCACTATTTTGGTGTGACATGGATTTCACCCATAGTGGTGTAGAGAGGGAAGAATCAATGCCTTGAAAGCAATGTTAAAGTAGCAATCTCCACACACTTGCATATCGAATGTGTAATCACCCACAAGTTAGTACCACTTTTGATGTAAAATATCTGTCGGTGAAAAAATATTTATGTCTAAAGTCACTGGAACTATAGCACTCTGAGTTAAAATATACTTATCCACTGAATTTAAATTATATAACAATAAAATATTGCTTATTTAAAATATATTATGTTAATGAACGTTAAACTGTTCAGCCTTTCAGAGGCCCGACTCGTGGCACAATTGAAATGTGCAAGAAAAAAAACAGCTTTTCAGAGAATTAATAATATTATAATTTTAATATTTATAATATGCCTTTAAATAATTTTTACATTTCTTAATATGTTCGAATGATTTTCTAATTTTAATAATATACATATTGTTTTCAAATTCTTATCAATCCAACTTAACAATATCTTATCAAAATAACATTGAAATAACATGTTTTGTGTAGATTGTTGTTCAGAAGTACCAACCTTATTTTGCCATAAAAAAATTCGCAATGTTTAAATTAATTTTGCAGAAAGCCATAAGAAAGTTTTCAAAAACGCCCTCAAATCAGGCACAATTCACTGCTAAAGAGCCATTTTATAAACCTCAGTTGCTCATTAGTACGAAAATCATTACACAAAATTTTGCTCTATCGAATTTCATAGCCTAACATTTTTCTTTCACCGTCATTGTTGCTTTCAGAACCGAGGATATTCCCAAGTTTTCGCTAAAAGAGGCACTGCCTTCCTCTCAAGGATACATGATTCACGATGTTCCAATAAGAAAACAATTTTTTTCAGCTTTTCAGCATTTGCATACGAAAAACGAGACTAACAAGCAGATTTTTAGATTTATTTATTTGTTATTTTTGAAATATCTCAGAAAAGTGATTATTTTTTTAAAATTTCATTTTAACGAAAGTTTAAAATTAATTTTTGATTTGAATTTTTAGATTTCATTTAAATGAGATTTAGTTTTCCTTTTCTAATAAGAAATCTCTAAACGCCCTTTGATTGTTCTAATTTTATACAATTAAACAACAATTAACGTTTAATAAAAATAACAACGAAACATCATTATCTTTGGAAAATAATAATTCTTTATTTCTGTCATACTGTTAGAGAAAATTTCAGTTTTAATGTTAAAATTTTCCTTTTCTCTCTCTCTCTCTCTCTCTCTTTCTATATATATATATCCTAGATTTCTGGAGAAATTCTTTTCCCCTTGTAATTTTTTATCTGCTGCAGCATTGTGTGGCATTTATTTATTGATATATTCGTGCGTTTCATAATATTTAGATTTGAGGCAGGCAATGCACATTTTGGATCTTGAATTATTTTTTGTGGAAACAAATGCAAATAATTGTTGATCGAAATGCTCCTCCATTGATCTATTAAAACTATCTACGTTTTTAAAAAGGCAATATTTATTATATTGTCCTCTCCTTTTCTTAAGTTTTTCATATGTATGTATATATACGTATATATATATATATAAACTCATGTTTGTGAAAATTGCAACACCATGAAGGACGCGATTCAGCTGAAATTTTCAGGAAATGCAAATTAGCGCATGGTATGCAAATGATTAGAATTTCAAATCCGTAGCGCATGCGTATGCTGAGCAGCGCCCTCTGAACCGAATAAATAAACGGCTGTAGCGAGGCGTGTATGGTTATCGGTGGTTATCTGCTAGTGGTAAACGTTAGCTCTATCGTTACTTATGCCTCTTTGACGAAAGAGAGCGAGATTTGAACAACTTACAGAGTTTGAACCGGGGGAGAATCATCGGCCTTCGTGAAGCTGGATTGTCTTATCGTGCAGTAGCCGCTCGTGTGCAGCGTAACAGCGCCACAGTGATGCGTCTTTGGAAGCAGTGGACGGACGAGTGTCGGACAACTCGGAAATCCGGGAGTGGACCCCGAAATGTGACGTCAACTCGCGATGATAGACACCTGGTCCGCATGGCGCTGATGGACCGTACGGCTTCCTCCTGGGCAATTGGCAGCACAGTGGTCAAACTACAGGTGTTTCATTGTGCTTCACCAATTCGTAGACGTCTGCTGCAGCGTGGACTGCGCGCAAAGACTCCTTTATACAGGAACGATTGAACTTGTGTGAGATTTCGTTGGTCGGCGTCTCGTTCGTGATCCTCGTCCTGTTGCTTCTGCAGACGAACTTTGGGTGCGCATACAAACAATATGGAATGCTCTTCCTCAGGCAGACATTCAAAATTTGTTTGACTCCATGCCACGTCGTGTAGCAGCACTTACTGCGGCGCGTGGTGGCTACACAAAATACTGATTCCGATCTCTTGTTATTGTTTGTTTGCTTTGAACATTTAATCATTTATTTGTACCACTACCACTCAACTGTGTATTAAATTTCATTCAAATATGACGATTCCTTCACTGTGTTGTAATTTTCACAAACAGGAGTTTATATATATATATATATATATTTGTGTGTGTGTGTGTATGTGTTGGTGGGTGTGCATTTGTATGCTCCTAGTAAACATATCACGAAAAAGGTACAAAATCTTAAACCTTGAGTACTTTATAATTGTAACATCAGGTTCTGATTATATGAGCGCCATAATTGCAACATCAGGTTCTGATTATATGAGCGCCGGTATCATGTATATAATAAGACTACAAAATTCAACCATCTATGTTAAAATTAATGTAATTATAAAGATAGCTGTCTAAACATTTATAAAATGTTTTATTTCTTTGTACTTAAAATATGCTTTATTGTATTTTTGCTGGTGCAATAACGCAATAATTCAATAAAGCATATAATGCAATGAGCATTTGTGTGTGTGCAATGTTTTCTAGTGGAGGGCGTTAAAAATCGTTATAAACATATCAGAACACTTGTCGACAAAGAGAAGAGAAAAAAAATAATAATAATGTTAAGCATAAATTAATAATAATATTTATTAATTTATGCTTCATGGATGGGATAATGGTGGAAGGTGGAAGGTGGACGGCTGAGATGGAAGGTGAAGGGTGGTGGAAGGTGGAAGGTGAAGGGTGGTGGAAGGCTGACTCAGCTCCGATGCCTGCAGATCTTAGCTGGGCATAATGGAACAACCTTCACGCCTTGGATGCCCTTACCATTAGATTACTCTCCTGACGTACTTCACCCATTCCACCCAGGTACACACCGCTTCTCCGGCTTTGAGGGGGACTGTTACTGCAGGAAATGAAATCTGGATTCTAACTGATAGCAAGAGTTTTATTCAGCACTTGGCTAATTGGTCCATGGTTAGAGACAGGGTAGGTGTATCTATTCTCAAAAAAGCTAAAACATCTTTCAGTGGATCGTCAGATCCACATACAGTGGATTCCCTCCCATGTCGACCTTGAGGGGAATGAAATAGCAGATGCATTAGCAAACGCGAGTGCTAGTGAGGTATTGATTCCACCTGAGCCACTTACCTACACAGAGATCTACTCCCAAGCTATGCTAAATGGAGAAACTATTTGGTCTACTCCTCCAGTGCACCAGTGGTATCGGGACCATCGACTTGGCGGTACTTTGGCACAAAATTGTGACAGGCAGGTACAAATTGCAATCACCCGTTTGCTCAGTGGACACCTCAGAACTATGACTTTCTCAGATGGTTTGAAAGTTTTCGACACTTGCTGCTTCAAGTGCTCCTCTGAGCAGGCTTCACCATCTCACATATTGACGTGCCTGGGGCTCAGATGTCAGGATCTCCTTGACAGTCCGTTGATGGTCATGGACTTTCTTCGGATATTTGGATTTATGGACCTAGTCTAGCCCCGCTGGACTTTGGGGATAGGCGAAGAAGTAGAAGATTAATTTATGCTTTTTTTCCAAGTGAATATTTCTTTACCGATATGCTGTTTTTTATTTATTATTATCATTCTAAATATAAGCATAAAAATTGCATTTTTTCAAGAATTAAGGAAATTATATAGAAAGATCCTCTAAATTGCTAGATAAAATCTATAAAGATACTGCCTGAAATAGTCCGTCAAATAGGCATTGTGAATAGTGTATAGATAAAAGATAAAATTTACATAGATTTGTGAACAGTTAACAATTTCCTTTTTCTCTTTATGAGAAAAAGGAAATTTATAACCGTTCACAAATGACATAATTACGTAGAAACATCCCCAAAATTGCAAGAAGAAATCTACAAGTACCGAAAAAGTCCAACAAACAAGCATTTGTGAATGGTTATTATAATGATCACTTGCAATTTATTCAGCTTCATTTACTGACATAATTAAACATAATTCCCAAGGCTAATTTCAAAACATTCATGACATCAAGGGCCATCAAGACTACTCAAATGTGGAAGTCAAATTCAAATAAAAATTGGCCACATGGTTAAAAAACAAAGACATAATTGATAACTATGAATTATGTATAAATCAATGCAAGTTTGATAAAAAAAAGGATAACTGTGCTTAAGTAAACGTGTGAAAGGCTACTACGCATTATTGAAATTATTTTAGGCTACTACGCATTATTGAAATTTTAGATTAATACATTTTACCATTATTAATTTAACGATGTTCAAATAATAATTATAATAGTAAACATAATTTTGAACTCCATGAAATCAAGCTGCAAATTGAAATTAATTGAAGAGATAACTTCATTTAAGGAGATATTAGTAAAGTTTATACCAACTTTTTTTTTTTTTTTTTTTGCCTTTTCTTGAAATCTAAAAATTTGGCTTTTGTTTATCTTCATTTATATAATTTTTAATTATCTTTTGTAAAAAATTTTTTTATAATTTTTCATCTTTATTTCTATAAAAAATAAACCAAGATAGCCTGAAACTGTTTGTCGAGCCATCGATTTAGTGGAAAAAATTTCGTTCTTTTTGAATAAATTCTATTTGAAAATAAATACGAAATTATTTTCTTTAAAACAAACATTTAAAATTCCTTGAAAAATACTTTTTTCGCATATTGCATGCTTCTATTCGGTAAAATACTTTCGTTCCTCTAAAGCTTTTTTTTTAGAATGTTTTTTTTTTTTTTTTTTTTGAATTGAAATTCTGTTAAATTTCTACTCGATTTCTTTTCACATGATGTTTTTATTTACTTCTTTTTCTGGGAGCTATTTATTTACGAAGTAAACAGGTGAGTACAAACTGTATAGGAGCCGAAAATTTTCTGCGTTTTTTGATGAAAACTTCCCTACTTATTGACGGTGAGTACTTGAATGAAGTGAAATATTATGTTTTTAGTCCTAAAAGATGAATTCCTTCTTTTCCATTTTGAAATGCTTACATAAATAACTTAAAAGACTTGCGCATTTATCTGCATTTCTTACAACATAAAAACTATAGAATTTAGAAGTTAATTTGGTTTTTTTTTTCACTTGAACTATTGTTTCTTTTAATTGGCTTAGCAGGAAATTGCAAATATATCCATTGATGCTCATACTTAATTGAATAAAAATTGTAATGTTTTTATAGTTAATATCCTTTTTTCTAGGCCTGCTAAACATAAACGAAAAAAAATTAAATAGTTAGTTGTAGGAGTTACGATTTAAAAACAATTCTGAATATTTCTATAGATTTATTAGATTTTTTCCTCCATATATATCCGAAATTATAAGCAGTAATTTAATTGCAAAATATTTTCACTCTTTTTTTAATTATTAAAGGTATTATGATTGATAATAATTAAACAAATAAATAAAATTAACACTTTTAAATCTGAATAATTTTAAAAATGTTATCTATTATTTATTTTAAAACAATTTATTAATATTTAATGGTTTCTAATTCTTATGTTTCATTTGTCTCCCAACTTCGCCTCTTATTTCGAATTAAATTTTTGATATCAAGAAAACTGGAACGTTAGAAAAGATGCTAACATTCTATCATTCGTCCCCCCCCTTACCACACATCCTTCCGTAAGCGGAAACAACATCATCTTTCTTTGTTTCTGTCTCATTTGTAGCACATCCGCATCAATTTTGTCGAAAAAGGAGTTCTTCGTTCGTCTGGAAAACCTACTCGATTCCAGTGGTAAAGTAAATTGATTTTTCTTGTGATTGAACAAACTGCCCGAGTGATTAAGTAAGATATTTCAGCATTATTTGTTTAGTGGAGAAATAAGCGATAGAAGTTTTTGAATCGTATAGAAGCTTTTGAATCTCCGTCTTTTATATACTCGTTGTATATTCGTATTTTAACGAATGTCTATTAAAGGTTCAATTGATGTCAATTTAAATGCATATTTTATTGGAAAAATTTGTTTAAAAAAGCATAAATATGCATATGATACAGCAAAAAAAAAAAAAAAAAAAAAAAAAGAGGATAGAATATATTTTAAATGAAAATAAAATACCAATAATAATGAATTATATAAACTCATGTTTGTGAAAATTGCAACACCATGAAGGAATCGTCATAATTGAATGAAATTTAATACACAGTTGACAGGTAGTGGTACAAATAAATGATTAAATGTTCAAAGTAAACAAAAAATAACAAGAGATCGGAATCAGTATTTTGTGTAGCCACCACGCACCGCAGTAAGTGCTGCTACACGACGTGGCATGGAGTCAAACAAATTTTGAATGTCTGCCTCAGGAAGAGCATTCCATATTGTTTGTATGCGCACCCAAAGTTCGTCTGCTGAAGCAACAGGACGAGGATGACGAGCGAGACGCCGACCAACGAAATCCCACACATGTTCAGTCAGCGACATATCCGGGGAATACGCAGGCCAAGGAAGAAACTGTACCTGCCGCGTTGCAAAGAAGGATTGAACAGTCCTAGCGATATGAGGGCGGGCATTGTCCTGTTGAAATACAGCGCCTGTCAAGCTTTGAAGGAAAGGAACAGCTTGGGGTTGTAGAACTTCACTGATGTGCCGGTTGCTGTTCCGATTTCCCACAATTCTTAGCAATTGAGATCGTCCATGATATGCTACGGCACCCCAGACCATAACTCCGGGTGTTCGTCCACTGTGGCGTTCGATAATGCACTCCGGAAGGTGGCGTTCGTCTGACACGAATGCGGCCATCATGGTAACACAAATTAAAGCGGGATTCGTCAGAAAACCCGACATGCTGCCAATCAGCACGCCTGTCTCTATGCTGAGCAGCCCATTGTATCCGCAGGTGGCGATGGTTTAGCGTGAGAGGGATCGTGTATAAAGGAGTCCTTGCGCGCAGTCCACGCTGCAGCAGACGTCTACGAATTGATGAAGCACACAATGAAACACCTGTAGCTATTGACCACTGTGCTGCCAATTGTCTAGAGGAAGCTGTACAGTCCGTCAGCGCCATGCTGATCAGATGTCAATCATCGAGAGCTGACGTCACATTTCGGGGTCCACTCCCGGATTTCCGAGTTGTCCGACACTCGTCCGTCCACTGCTTCCAAAGACGCATCACTGTGCTGCTGTTACGCTGCACACGAGCGGCTACTGCACGATAAGACAATCTAGCTTCACGAAGGCCGATGATTCTCCCCCGTTCAAACTCTGTAAGTTGTTCAAATCTCGCTTTCTTTCGTCAAAGAGGCATAAGTAACGATTGATCTAATGTTTACCACTAGCAGATAACCACTGGTAACCATACACGCTTCGCTACAGCCGTCTATTTGTTCAGATCCATCCGCCGTTCAGAGGGCGCTGCTCAGCATACGCATGCGCTACGGATTTGAAATTCTAATCATTTGCATATCATGCGCTAATTTGCATTTCCTGAAAATTTCAGCTCACTCGCGTAAGTCCTTCATGGTGTTGCAATTTTCACAAACAGGAGTTTATTTATTCAATGTTGGTGCATGAGAGCGTTTTAGTGTAGGAAATCTGTAAAGTATTTAAATCGAGGCATGGTTTCATCTTACAGTGTTACTATTATATTATTTTTACTATATTTGTAACATATATATTATTATTATTATTATTATTATTATTATTATTATTATAGTGTACAAACATCTTACAGTGGTATTAATAGACCTTTACAATATTATGAGTACCTAAGTGATGGTTGAGCACTGGTTTGTAATTTCACTAACTTTTGCTCTTCCCTGATTACTTGAATCCAATTGCAGAACTTTTCAGCCTATTGAAGTGGTGATTATCACAGATGAGAATTCAATAAATGTGACAATAGAATAATTAAAAATCTAAAGAAGAAATAAATCGTTTGAGGCACAAATTATTTTTTTAACTCTACTTGTAGCCTGAATTATTCATAAAACCATATATTATGAATAAGAAGACAGAAAATATATGATAAACGTACTCTCTGATTTCTGAAATATAGCAAAGTTAATGGAGTAGACGATGGATAAATATATATATATATATATATATATATCAGATCAGATTCTGTGTTGAGGCTCAACATAAAAATTTCATTAAGCTAGAGTGAACGGCAAGACGGTTGCGAACATGTCAATAATACCTCCCACCAATGGGAAAGCGTTTTGGTGCTAATCTGATAATAGAGCTGAAGCTTTATTTATTTTTTTTTTATCTCAACAGTAGTTTCCCTGATTTCTTTACTTTCAAGAGTTTTATTGAAATGCATGCCTGAAACGCAACCTTTTTTCAACTAAGTGAAACGCCTGCCTTTTATAAAGACAGGAAGATACTTTTATTTATTTATTTGCATTCGATTCTTGTTTTTAGTATTACTTCTCCCACTGTGCGTTTTGTGAACAAAAGGCAGATTATTTTCTACTTTCTTAGTGCGCTCAAGTCGTAGCAGAGAATAGTTGATGCTATGCACAACAACTTGAAGGATTCTTTTTTCGTAGATAACAGATTTTCATACATCTTATGTTTGTTCCTTTCCCTTGGTATTTTAAATAAATTCATTCAGTTCCCTTAGAGCTTTTACTTTCGATGGGTTACACGTTATCAATTATTATTTACCAACTATTTTTCTGACAGCAATATCTGACAATAATTTCAATTCAATGAATTTTCATATATAAAATTGAGTGCAAAGAAACAAATTACTTTTATTCCGTATATGTATAAAAGTCTATGAAGGAATTTTTGGGAAACATGAATAGCACAAAATAATCATGTTTATTGATCTTTATTATAGAGACACAATTTAACTAATTAATAATAAACATAAAAACATGGAAATAAATGACAATTTGAATGCAGTTTAATGTAAAAGAAAAACAAGTTAAAGGGATATGCAAAAAAAAAAAAAAAAAAAAAAATCCAACAGCATCAGAAAGTTGATTTTTCTCTTTCAATAGAAGCACTTATCAATGACACACCATTATTAAGGTGTCATTCGATCATTAACGGATTTATAAAGCTCTTATTAAATCTATCTTTTCAACATTTTTTCTGTGGTAATTCTTAAAAAGAATTAAAAAATTTTTAAATTTTAGAAATGTTGATTTTTTATTTGCGCTATTTAATTATGTTCCTTTTTTGCTAGACAAGGAAGCAAAGCAAGCAGAATGCATTGTATCATAATGAATTTGCGTACAAAATAAATATACATTAAGGATGAAACCTGACACTCATATCTTTTTAAAAGAATAATCCATTTAGTCTTTTCGTATTAATTTCTTAATTATTCAAGCAGTCTCCAAGTTATTATGTTTTTTTTTTTTTTTTTTTTTTTCCTAGATATATCGTATTGTCGTGAATTTGTGTTGAAAATGAACATACATTAAGGATAAACTTGTAGAATAGTAGGATTTTTTTTTTGTAGAATAATCCCTTTAATCTTTTGGTGGCAATTTTTTTAATTATTTAATCAGTCTCCGGGTAATTATGTAAAATATAAATTGTTGAACTGCTTCATATCATAAAATTTAAATGTCAATAAAAAAATAAATTATTTATACTAAAACAAATATTAATATATTTATTTTGATAGTCATTAAAATTTAAGTATATAATTTATAAATAATTTTTTAAAAAACACAAACTTTTGAGATCTAAATTATATATTATTTAACTTAAAAATTGTACTAATGTATGAAATGAAAGTTTATAATTCTTAAAAAATTTATAAAGCTATTATTAAATTTTTTTTCACCATTTATTTACAATATTGATTACTTAATTAAAAAAATTTTTGTTTTTAATTAGACCCCAAACATGCTGAAAAGGTAGGGGATGTTTAAAAAAAAAAAACTTACTATATAGTTTGCTTTTTAAAAAATGCATAAACATTATCTGGCCCTATTTAAAGTACAATAAAAAGTTTAAAAAATGCATTAGTTAAAACTTACAAATAATGAAAGATAAATATATACTACTTTTGAAGTTGTCAAAACAATAATAAAATAATTCAATTCTTCGCTTAATATAAATTATTTAATACTTTATTAAATAATATAGTTTTGCACTAAATTATAAACATCATAATAGTTAAATTTTTGAAGTGAGCTATGTTAAAGAAAATTTACTTTTTTTATACAAACTAAATTAAAGTTTTTTGATACACTAACAAAATTAATATCAGTTTTTCAGAAGTTTCACAATGTCTCACGGATATTATCGCATTTTTGGAAAAAAAATTCAAATATTGATTCTGTAAATAAGACTAATTTTTTAAGACTCGAAAAACTTCATTACGAGGAGCAAATCGAAAAATGAAATTGAACTAATATTTTCAATAGATTCAAAGTAATTAAAAAATAATTCTTGTCACATAGTAGTAGAATTGCTTAGTATCTAGAGTTAAAAAAAATTAAAAAGTAATCTAGGTATATAAAAAGCAAAATTTATATGTACCATAAAAATTATAAAATAAATTTGAAATAGTACGGATCTTTATTTTTATAACAACATAATTATTTTTATAACAATATAATTTTATTTATATAAATGTATAGTTTTATTTTTATAACAATATTTTTTCTTAATTGTTTGAAAACTTACTTTAATTAAAACATTATTCAAAATATCATTTTTATGCGCGTTTCCTGAAAAATAATATGTATTGAAAAGAAATTATTAGAAAAATAATTAAATTTTGAAAAAAATTAAAAGATAAAACATAAATTGAGATCTCGAGTTTATGATGAAATGCTTAAAAGTACTTTATTTCAAAGTATGATGGAGGAATATTTAAATGCCAATGAGGACAGAAAAGGTATTTTTATTTATTCATGTTTTTCATTAGAAGTTTTAAAATATTAATTTTTCTTCAATTTCTTTTTTATAATAATTTTGAAATTATGTGCATTATTTTATTGCATTAAATGTTTTTTATTTTATTTATTTACCATATAATGTTAAAAAAACGAATACACCATATATTTGAAAAAACATAACACATATATGAAACGAAGTATATATTTGATATTAAGAACATATATAATTTATTTAGGATATTCAATTTTATTTGAGCCGCATTCACAATTTTGTCACGTGGCTGGAAGATTGAACTGCCCTGTTCTCGAGCTGATTTAGCAGCGCGTTTGGGAAACAAAGAGTTATTTTTTTTTCCCCTTGGAAGCGGAATAGCAACTGATGATTCAATATGGCGAGAGAGCGGGGAAGCATTTATGGATAAAAGTTGCATCAGGCTAATGGAGTGAGTGCGCTGGCGACAAGTGCCATGTGACGAGCAACCTCCTGCGAAATGTTCCCGCTAACCCTTATAAAAGAGATTCTGCCCCCTTTCCCTCTTTTGAGTGTAATATATCAGACCCCCCTATGCGCGCCATGACTAATCCTTCATGGGTAGCTTCAACGGGTATAGACTTCAAATAAGTTAGCTGACAATAATATATATTCTCACACTAAATAGATATATGGTCCCTTCTTTTCACCTGAGTAACGTTAAAGTAAGCACAGCGTAATCATTGGAACAAGGATTTTACTTATTTGATAATTGTGACATTTACAGAATTTTCGGCAGATACATACAAACACAATAAATTAAATATTTATTTTTTGTATAATATTTATATGCGAGTCTAATTTATCAGGGGTAAAACATCACATTATGCATCATAGCAAGCAATTGAAATGAAAGTTGGCTGAAATCAGGTGAAATTGGAGTTATATTATTCACTCTTATATTATTAACATAAATAAATACACGTTCGAAATAGCATCAGCCATCAATGGAAATTAGCAGTTTGAATTTGAATGTTTGATTTCTGCTGCTGTGATCCTAACTAATACCATAAAATTCAAAAGTAATATCCAAATGTATTCAAAAGCATATTTATCGAACTCTACATGCCAGAAATATTTATTTTCTTTATTATCTTTTATTTAATGATCGGCAGTAATTTCAAATAGTAATTTATACATCTAGAAATTTAAGGACCTCTTAGAATCAAAATTATTATTTTTATTTCATGCTTTAAATTCCTCTATGAATTCTTATTTAATACTCTCGCCAATGCTATTCAGAAAAATTAACTTGTATCAATGATTTTATTGTTTAAAACTACATTAAATATTATCTAATAGAATAATAGAAAGTTGTTAAAAAGCTTTACCAGAAAATTTTAAAATCTGTGATAATTTCCAATTGGTATTTATGTCTATCAATGATTTTTGAAAAAGTAAAGCGATCTTCCGTTTCAAATAAAACTTAATGACAAATGTGCAAATAAATAATTGTATATAAATGTGTTAAACAATCGATAATAGCAATTATTAAGATTATAATTATTCAGGTTTATTAAATAGTTAACTTTTTCTTTATTAAAAAATCTAAATTTATTCACTTATACATTTATTTATTTATTTATTTACCATAAAATAATTTAATATAATTAAATTTATGCTCTACCAAGATGAGATTATTAAAAGGAAGGCGCTCAAAGGCAAAGTGAAGGAAAATATGAACACTTGCATCGCAATCGAAGTTTTGTAAAAAATTCTTCTATTCTTTAGAAATTCAATTTATATTTATCTATTTTTAAAACAGATTTGCTTCTGTCCTTATAAATATAAGTATTGCTAAGAATATAAGCATGTAACAATTACTTTCTTAAATTTAAAATTTTTCCTACTACTTGTTTAGAAATTTTGTTTATCATCTTTTTGTTAGACATCTTGTCTTATATACCATGAAGAATCTCTGGCTAATGACCCCACAAGTCAATTTTTGCTTTTTTTTTCCCCTTTTATGACAACAATCAGTTAAATTAGAATCTATTTTTATGAATTTTGTTCGTACATGATTAGTCTTCAAAAAGGTTTTGTTGAAACAAGGTTCCCTTTCATGTAAATTTATTATGTAATTTTATGCTAATTAATTAACTGCACTGAAAGCATTACATTAGTTATAAGAGTTAGAATTAATAACTGCATAATTTGTTGCGATCCAGATGTAAAAAAAAGATTTTGGAATCAAATAATAAAAACGAAGATGTATTTTTCATGGCATCTTATAAAACGAATTTTTAATTTTACAATTTTTGTTACTTATTTGTTAAGTATACTTTATATCCTTTTATCATGCTTGTGAGGACGAAACCAAGGTGAATAGTTTTAAGAGCATATTTGGAATCTTTTCATAGTTTTCATACATATGGGATCATAAAAAAATGCTCATATGATTATTGCCTTCCACGTGAAACAGTAAACTACAAAATTAATGTAAGAGAAAACTTTCTTCACAGAAAATGATAGTTTATTGTGTTTTCTTTCCATTTGAAACTCGCATATGTAATTATAAGCAATAACAATGCTTCATCTGGCATATCAGTGATGCCATCAGATTGAAGTTTGACTCTTTCATTTGAATCAAAAGTCAAACGATAAGTATGATTATGGGCGAGGGTGAGTGGTAAGATATAATTCCAATCTATGTCATTGATCCAAGCTATAAAACCTGATTGTTCATGTTCTTGAGTTTCGCAAAGGTCAACCGAGAGCGCATTCGCATTGTATGAATAACAAAATATGCGAACTTATCACGGCTATCCTTATAAATGCGGATGATGGTGATAATTTAAAAAATTAAATTTAAAAAAAATGATTGCACAATAATTTATCGCATTCATAATGGCTTGCATAAAAAAATACTTGCATTTATAATTCAGAACTCTTATTAACGTGCCGTGTATTTCAACGTGTGATACTTTATCCATTTTATTGTTTACTAACTTCTAATAAAAACTTAAAATTTATATGATTTTTTGTAGTTTTAAATATGAGATATTAAAAAAAAGAAACAGGCTTTATCCAGATAATTAAAGAATGTATTTAGAAAAAGTTTTTATAAAATGAATTTCAAATTTATAAAAACCTTTTTCTAAATACATCTGAAAAACAAAAATCTGAAAATACAAAATTGTCATCTTAATAAATATGTTGTCACGGAAAGTACCCATAATTAATTATACATTCAGTATTTTGCATGTTTACTGTACTGAATATTGCAAGATAATTCAAAGTAAAGTTCTCTAAAGTAAATCAAAATAGCCGTGTATATAATTTTTTTTTAAGACGTTTGAATAACTTACTGCCAACAAGTATCTCAATTTAGATATTACCCTATTTATTATTATGTGTCTTTGAGAAACAAGTGTGATTTTGTAAAATTATTTTAAAGCAAAATATACTTTTTATTATGCACAAATCGTTTATTCAATTGTTAAAAAAATTCCGCCTAAATAATTTTCTTACTAAATTCAGAACGAGACACAGTGCGTAATTTAAAACTCCTGCTTCAAGTGTATGAAACATAATATTTCAAACTTCTTCAACTTGAAAAAAAAAAAACTCTACTTGTAGTAATGTTTTCAGGGAGTAAAATCTTGCTGACGATGACGCTTCTGTCATTGATTTTAAAAAATAAGAATACTCGATAGCGATGGTAATTTTATATTTGAGTATCTTACAACAATTTTTTAGTTTTTTTTTTTTATTATACGACATGCGAATGGACGGCAAGACGTTTTCCTAATACGAGACAAAAACGCGAAACTGAAAGTCTATCTGTCCTTCTGATTACACACCGCAGGGGAAACTTGATACTGATTTTTCCTAATGTACACATGCAAAAATAATGGCAAAGTATTCATTTCTTTCACAATAATCAAAATGCCAAGAATGTTAACTACAAAAATTAACCATCTTTTCAGTAAATTCGATCAACCTTAACAAATCTCTTGCCTTATTTTTTTTCATCGTCGGCTTGAAACTCGAAACCTTGTTAGCGAGAGACTGCAAAGTTTTTTTAAAATTTATCCACTTATAGGTGGAAAAAGTCCATTACTTTACATGTTAATTTGATTTGCTGCACCAAAGTTTTCTACCAAAAGAAAACCATCCATAGTATAAATTGATTTGTGCATTTTGTCAAATTCTAATGAGCTACTCATTACTATTTCAATCTCGAAATAGAAACAACATTTAAAAAAAAAAAAAACCCTTTTTTTTTTTAAAAATCCCTCTTAAAATCTTTTCTGCTTACTTAATGAGTGCAAAATGGTACAATGTCTGTGGATTTACGACAACCTCCCCTGCTCCTTCAGTCCCGGTGACTCAGACACACGAAAGCCCAACGGTTCGGTAAATCCGAGATCCGATTTCGCTTTCATACCGCACTGTTTCCCCTTCATCAACATAAAAAAAATCTCCTGCCTGTACCAGTAATGCAACATCACCGCATTTTCTTTCCGCGACAAAAGCCATTCGGCTTACTCTAAGAGTTTGGCAGTTTGAAGTGCATTTATCGAAACTGTAACTCTTCCTTTGGTAAATTATTTATTGTAATTACAGCTATCAATTAGAGCTATATCCATACGGATGAGACATTGGCTTCTCCTGCGTTTACAATTTTTTTAATGAAGATTTCGTCCTCAATTATTAAATGACGAAAGAGTTTCTCACATTGCAAAGTACTATTAATGGATGTAATTTTAACTTTGCTTAGTTAAAAAAAAATTTATTATGTATTTAATGAAATTTAGCATAAGGTTATTTTATAAAAATATAAATACTTTACATCTGAATGTTTTGTTTTAATTTTAAACTTTTAAAAACTTCTTAAAGATAACTATCAATCAATTTATTTATTAACTTAGCGGAATAAGCCTTCCTCAAATACTGTTACATTTCATTTTTGTTATTTTATTATGTGTTTTTAATTATTTGTTATTTTACTATTATTATTGTTGTTGTTGTTGTTGTTTTATGTTTTTTTTTTGTTGATACAGTTGTTGTTATGTTGTAGCTTTAATATTCAAGAACAAATACTTTTTCATTAAATCTGAATTTAACGAAATTTAAAGTAAGTGGAGAAATTTAAGGTAATTCCTGTTCTTTATTTTTACCATATGACAATATCGAGTTCTGTGTCTTGTATTTTGATTAAGACTTCCTGAAGGGGAAATGGATATATATGTTTTCAATTGGCAATTTGTTCCATTTTTCATATAATACTAGAAGCCACGCGTTGATGTGGCTTTCTTGTATTTTGTTCAAGTATTAGATACTATAACTGGTATTGTTAAGGAAGTGATTGGTAAAGAATGATGAAAATTTCAAATTAAGCTTCAATGAATAGAAAATGTTTAATTTTTATTAATTTAGTGAATTAGGTAGATAATGTTGATTTTTAACACTGTTTTATAATTATTTGACGTAATTTAATTTTTGATAATCATTACTTTCATTTAACTAAGAACTAAGTGATGAACAATATTTCTTGTTAGTCTGTCTTTTTTCGTCAATATAAA